>JAHBCN010005800.1:0-52645 GCA_019359885.1 Listronotus oregonensis | reverse complement strand
TCTTTTATCCGTTTTTACATTAAGATGATTAGGCCGTTTGAACTATTCGAAAAATACAATCAGGTCAATTGGATTTTCCATACAAAGTTGCTCTATTCGCATGCAAATATCGGCAATGTGAAACAAAGCGTAGTTATACTAGATCATTCGTTAAACGAGACATTTTGGTTTTTGTATATTAAAGAGAGTATGTTAAGCGGGATTTACACTGTGTCACTTTGGATGTACATCCAAAGTGAAATCTTCCAGATAATTCATCCTTGTTTACATATTTTCATCCAGTTTGGTGGTTTCTCACGCGCACTTGTCACTTCGTGTTGATGTGCAATAATTAAAGGTGTTGGTGGCAGGTAGCAAAATGTCTCGAGCGAGAAGAAATGCAAGGATTGTACGCGGGGGCATTGACTTAATTTCACGTGGACTGATACATGAACTAAACTTAAGTTTATCAAATGATCGCGCTGAAAGACGATGGTGGGTGAAACCATGGGTTTCAAAGAGAGAAAATCTGGGAGCATCGTCAACGCTCTTAAGAGAATGGGCAGAAGAAAATCCTGAAGTGTACAGAAATCATTTAAGAATGAATGAGGACCAATTCACATATCTTCTTGAAAAAGTAACTCCGTTAATTAAAAAAAAAGACACTTGGTTCCGAGAAGCTTTGAGCCCGAAATTAAAACTTCAAATGACGCTACGATATCTAGCGACTGGGGATAATATTGGTACATTGAGCGCATTGTACAGAATTCCAAGAAGTACATTCTCAGTGTTTTTTCCTGAGGTATGCGAGGCTATATACAACGTTTTGGCAGATTTTATACTGGTTGATGCAGGTGTCGACGAAAATCGGATCCTGTAAAGCAAACTTACAAGGCGGCCACAGTACCATACAAACGGTAGTTTCCTTTCCCTTGAATAATACCGCACGTGGTTACATAAAAGCGGCAACTCGAGCCCACCCGATGACTTTGCAAATACCGATAACGTTGGCCAAGCGAATCTTCAAATTGTGGCACGTAAAGGTGAACGATCTGGTCGAATTACCTGCGACCACGCAAGTGCTGATTAAGCGCGATCCGGTATTGTTTGAGGGTGGCATTCATCCCATCGAACGGCTTGAAGTGATTGACGGCATGAGCTTTGGCGTGTCACCCTGGCTGTTCGAGAGAATGCACATGGACGTCGACGGTGACACCGTGGTGCTGTTGATCTTTAGCGGCATCGATAGCATGTACGAAATTAAACAGGAATTTCGACAGCCGCTCATGCGAAATCGGGAACCGCGTATCGTACCGACCCATTCGCATTTACTCAGCATTGCGTACAGTTTTTGCAAAGACACATTTTCCGTCGATTGTTTACCCTCAAAAGTAGAATTGTACGATGCGGTCCTGAAGGTGTTACACCGCAATACCTTCCGGCTGTTTGGCGAACCTTACGACAAGGTGTGGCTGGAATTTGTCGACTCATACATAACCCGCTCTACGGGTTTTCAACTAAAAGACAGTATCCTCTATTTGATAAAATTGTGCTGGCTAAGAGGTATGGACATAAACCACCTAATTATGCGAATAAACGATATTTGATATGGACAGCAAACTTGTGGCATTGGCCTTGGCTACGATTGTCTGTTAACTCGTTTGCTCACGTGGTTCAACATCAAGGGTAGCGAGATGAAATTACAGGAACAAATTCCACGTATGAAAACACGTGTTCCATCTGACGATTGTTTTTACATGCGCGTGTCAAAGCAGGAACAGCAAAAGGCAGATCGATTTCTCAAAAATTTCGTCGAAAATAGTAGCCAGGTACCGAAAAACAGTTATCTGTGGGCGAATGCGTCACATTTTTTGCAAACGTTGCGCCTAATCGACAATCGAATCGACAAGGATGGCGATCCGCTGATCCAACAGGCGAACTGGGTCGTTCCACACGAGCTGGTTTTCGATAAAAGGGGAGTGCAACGGCTCTGGAACCACGGCAACTGGTACCGCTAAATCATGTCGTTTGAATCAAATGAAATTTTAGCCGATCCAAAAAATCCGTTTGTAGTTTTTTGCCATCACGACCAAATCAAAGATTTTCAAGGTGTCTTGGTACCGACACACTTTTCCATTCTAACATGCAAACCGGACACGATGCTCAACGAAAGTGGACTTACATTTGACATCAGTACCAATGCAATTTTTTGCCAACAAAGTGGTCTCATTAAATTTAACAATGGTTATCCGCCGGTAAAGGGACCCGAACTAGTTTCTATGTTTCACGAAGTTTTGCGCCAGGACCACATCGAAGCTGTGCAAATTATTAAGGACAAAAAGCAGCTCTACTATTTGAGGAACTTTTTACAGTATGATGGACCGGTAGTTCAAATTCCTATCGAGCAACCCTTTCAAGATGTCGTCACCTCCAATGCATGTATGCCGCTTGTTTATCATAACACCTTTCGCTGTTCACATTGTCTACTGGTGTCTATCGTAGCAAGAAAATTACCCAGAAGTGAAACTAATAATAATGGAACGTAGGACTTTATGTTAGTGCAGCAGAAACGAAAACGCTTTTAACTTTACATTCATTTGAGCTTTTTTTTCCATGTGCATTCTAACAATATAGTTTTTGTAACTTGGTCAATAAAATAGTCTTATTCAAAGGTTATGTTTTTGTTGTTTTCAACATTAAAAACCCCCAAATTGATAATCGCTCTAAGGGAACTGTTTATTTTAGTAAACGGGGAAGGGTTTTTGCAATCGAAAGATGTTTATTTAAAGTACTGCGTTTGTTTAGTGGTTTGTTGCTAGGAAAAAAATAAGAAATGTTAACAGGCAAATTTTACTACGTTCGATTGTTGCATTGTGCCTATTTTGCCCACTGCGATGCCGTCAACGGAAGTAAGGGTATCATCAATTAACACGAGCATCTTTCCTTGAAACCGATCAACATCCTCAAACGTTAAAATTCGAGTTCGGTCAAAGTCATCGATTGTATGGGGCGAGACCCGTACGGTCTTTTTGTTCTTGTTGTTGTCACTAGTGTGGTCCGATTCGAATCTGAATCGATCCAAATGCGTATGCACGTGAAAGCCTGTTAACGACGAACGACTGTTACACCTAGTAGTCCCAACGAATTTTGTTACCGCCGACCATTTTCCCAACATCGTTTCCATGCGCGAATTAATCCAATTGTGTTTTTTCGACACTACCCATTTGCAACGTACGATCGACTATCTAAAACCCTTTCTGACGAGTAAAGGTTTACTGCGTGAATTCGGCACGGGACGGGGTTTTATCGATGCCAGGGTGACAAAATTTCTAACTGGTCTCCAGTACCGTTATACGCTCCTGGACCAAACAATGGAGCCTACTACTAGTAGTACAGATTTCATTGACCATTTTGCCTTTTTCGAACCCATTCGAGGTATTCAAAAGCACATTCAAACTACCATAACACCGGCACTAGTCGGCTACAATGGTACGTCGCTTTTTCTACAACAGAATTTTGATCAAAATCACAATTTTAGCGGCATTTGTTGGCGATGGCGACACCGAGCTCTGTACCGGGACGGGGAAAATATCTTTGTCGCCATTGGCTTGGACCCATGTAGCATGCAAGCCGTTGTTGTGCAAGATTTTCATAAAAATTCCCTACTGTTGTGCGAAAGGTTTTTTACACGGCCAATAGTTCTCATTAACGGCAATATTTTACGTTCTGTCCAGAAAACGATTTCGGTTCAAGTTGCCACACCGATTTACATAAAAACGGAAAACTTGTCGGTGACGTTTCGGTTCAATGTACCGCTGCAGTTGAGCTTGCATTACGAAACATCAACGCAAACGATACCTCCCAACTACTGGGAACTGAAACTAAACACCATCGACTGTTCGAAAAGTTACACGGTCAGCGTAAACGGTAACTTGTTACATAGTCGGTACGATGAAAACGGGAAAATTATCCGTTTGGGCTTAAACAGTGTTGCAGATTTAAATCCCGCCGCTAACGGTTACAAATTACTGGGATCCGATTTTTCCAACCTAATTATTTTCGACCGAATGGCAGTTAATTTATCCATGTCTCCAACTATACACCGTATAAATGGAAAAGCATTCACCAATTCGGTACCACAAATTTGTTTAGTTTAAGAATGTATACGCAACTATGCATAATAACGGTGGGCACGATAATTTGGCTAATGAGCGATATATGGATCCTGACAGGTGTAAAATGGCTAACCATTTACAGTTTGATAAAATCAAAGGCACCAGATACAATCAAATATTTAACCGATTTAAATTTAAACGAATTGGTCCATACCATATTTTATCCAGTAAACTTGCTAAAGTGAAATTGAAAGAGAAAAAGATGCCTTTGCGACCTATTGGTAGCGAAACATTTTTTCGACCGTTGAATCCTAAAAATAAAGATTATCAAGCAGAAGAAGAAGAAGAAGATTTGGATGTTTTAATCTTGCACGAGTTTACTCTAGAACGGGAAATTCAACAACAACTGAATAAAAGAAGGAAAACACGTTGAAGCCAATAAGCTCCAGTATTATTTTAGTTTTGTTTTGTACACATTTTTGAATAAATCGGCGATATAAGTAAATACGTCCCACTTTTATTTTTTCCCTTTTTTTCGTACCCTTGACCAACAAACAAAGGGAAAAAACCAACAAAGACAGTTTCACTAGAGGACAAGTATCGCGGGGAAAGGGACATTTTTACTCTAATCGTGTATCGTGTGAGAACGAAAAAACAAACAACAGTTGTAAGGAAATTTATTTTGTGCTTTTGTTACAAACAACGGGTAAATAGAACTAACCAGATCCCTATTTCATACTCTTGTTAAACTCTTTTAGCCATTCCAAAGTGGGTTTGTAGTTACAACAGAAAAGACGATGACCGACATTGTTGTCCCAAAGTTGACGGTATACGACGCCCGTTCTTTTCGGAAACCAACACTGGTGTCGGAAGGAATGAGCCTTTTTGTCCGTGTCCATTATTTTTGAATTGTGAAAACTTTCCACCAATAAACGGAATATGTGAACGATTCCGTTTATTAAAACTCGTTCCGATTCCACCTTTAGCGGATGAACAATCAAAATCCCTTGGTCCGAGGGCATAGCACTCAGTATCGAATAAGCTGAATAGCCCGCCTGAACACCATCGGTACACCATTGCCATATTTCGCGAAATTGTTCAGTTGATTTTATTTCTCTACGAAAAATTGGCAATGTTTCGGTCCCCGATAAGGGTTTTATACATTCCCAAGTGGGATCGTAAATTTTTGGATCTTCTGCGTCTCCTTCACGCCTAGTAATATTTTCCGGACTGATAGGTTGGTTGGATATTTGAACATGATCATTCTTGTGAATAAAACAAGATTTACCATCGGCCAGTGGAAGTACCTCCAGACCTTGATGCCACTGACAAAATCTGTTCCTTGTTAACATCTCCATTTTTTGTATGTATAAGAAAGAAGATACTTTCGATGGAGATGTGGATGATTATGTTAATTGTGTGTATAGTTATTACCCTTGCAATGGGTATTTATATGTTTGTTAGACATTTTGGTACGAGCATTTCAAATTCCAGTTTAAACCACAACCACGACAACTGACACGATGGGCCAAGAAACAAATAATTTCCGTACGTGTGAATTTTAAAAATTGATTCTTTGGCTCGAACAAAAAAAACACGTTTGAGAAAGAGCCCTGATTTTGTAAATCAATTTTTTCGAGCCTCTACCTTTACCAAATTATTTTATTGATAGAGAAGAACTTTATATCTATTGATTTTGTGAAAATAGCTACATTTTTGTTCGTCGTAGCTAGTTGAAGAAAACTTGCACAAGGCTACATGAAATTTGAATAATTTAGAGCTGAAATAAGAAAGGGTTTTTTGACGCTTGTGGCTAGTTTTCAAAATAGCTACATTTATTATTCGTCGTAGCTAGTTGTAAACTTGCACAAGGCTACATGAAAGTTATAGACAGTTTTTTGACGCTTGTGGCTAATTTTTAAAAAACTTTGTGTTTCGCGTAAGGGTAGATTGCAATATTACATAAAAGTTCTAAACACATTTTTTCGTGCTAGCCACCCTCGATATGTTTAATACTTTAGTTTTCTTTTCACTTGTCGTTAACAACCCTTTTGTGCTAATAATTGCATTTGGCTAATTTTACAAGAAAGCCACGAGATGGGGTTTTAGCAGCAGTGGTAGCATTGTACAAACCATTAACTTGAAAAAACTGTTTGTTACTTGGGAAAATCAATTTTCTTTAAACGTGACAATATTTTATTTTACTTTGTAAGTTTCCCCTTTCATCAGAAATAGATGCGATGTAAGTAAAAATTAGGAATGACCATTTTTTCGCAAGTCCTTTTCAAACGATTAAAAAATGATCGCTTCTAATTTCTCGTTACATCGCATATATTTCTGATGTAACCGGAAATTTACGAGAGTTTTTATATTTGATGCTACTAGTTTACCTAAGGGTAAATTTCATTTTTACAAGAGCTACTAGTTTACCTAAGGGTAAATTTCATTTTTACAAGAAAGTTCTAAACGATTTTTTCCTGCTTACTCTCGTTGTTTACAACCTTTTTAACAACCTTTTTATGCTAATTGCATTTGACTAATGTTACAAGAAAGTTACGAGTCATTAGCTTGACAAAAAACTCTTTGGTACACTACTAGCTTTTAAGAGTATTCAATAACGGTGTTTGAAATGAAATCTAAAAATATTTTTGAGTATTTGTGAAATTCAATTCTGTTTAAACGTGACAATATTCTACTAACATCACATCCCTTTCAGTTTTCATCAAAAAATAGATGCAACGTTAGTAGAAATTGGGAACGATTTCGCAAGTAATCTTAAACGTTTTTGCGAAATCGTTCCTAATTTCTATTAACGTTGCATCTATTTTTTGATGAAAACTGAAAGAGATTTTATTTCCACCCTAAAATACATAGTAATTCAGTCGGTCAGGTTTGTCAATTTTTTTGCAAGTCCCTTTCAAAAAAATTGATCGCTGCTAATTTTTACTTACTTTGCATATACTTCTGATCTAACCAGAAATTTACGAGTTTCTATATTTTAGCATTGTTACTTAGGATAATTGGTTTTCTTTAAAGGTGACAATATTTTATTTCACTTTGAAAATTTCTGGTTAGATCAGAAATAGATGTCTACTGTTATTAAACTTAATAAAATCTAGTTTCCCGTATTGGTTGTATTTTTCCTTTCTAACCTGACCGACTGAGTTACTATGTAACTTAGGGTGGAAATAAAATCTCTTTCAGTTTTCATCAAAAAATAGATGGGACGTTAGTAGAAATTGGGAACGATCCATTTTTTTCAAACGTTTAAAATTACTTGCGAAATCGTTCCCAAATTCTACTAACGTCGCATCTATTTTTGGATAAAAACGGAAAGAGATGTGATGTTAGTAGAATATTGTCACATTTAAACAGAATTGAATTTAACAATTACTCAAAAATATAAGCACCGTTGTTGAAAACTCTTAAAAGTAAGTCTAACAAAGTGTTAAGCTAATGCTAGCGGGAAAAATTCGTTTAGAACTTTCTTGTCAAAAATGAAATCTACCCTTAAGCGAACTAGTAGCATTAAACTACTGAAAAACTTGTAACTTTTTTGAAAATTAGCTACAAGCGGCAACAAACTGTATGTTTGTAATTTCAGGTCTAAATTATTTAATTCTCATGTAGCTTTGCACAAGGTTACAACTAGCTACGAAAAAAAACTGGTGTAATTTTTTTCGAAATCGACAGACATAAAAGTTAAAATTTGAACGGAGTAAACTGGATTTCCTGTACATTTATTTTGACATTGAACCGTTCAAAAGTAACTCACACTAGAAAAAAGTATTCTAGTCGTTTCTTCCTCACCGAACAAAGAGAAAATTAGCTTGAAGATTTCAGAGTAAGAAATTATAATTTCCTCTTGTACATGTTTCAGTTTTCAAAAAATCAGGAGGTAGAGAGAAAATAGTTGGTGTGAATGTTTTAGTACTTCTTTATTCTATAAGATGCACAAAATCATCAAGCTATTTTTTGCTTTGTTCTGTGAATAAGAAACGGATAGGGAATTTTTTAATGGCTTTCTAGAAAAATTACACTACTCGTTTCTTCCTCGCTGAACAAAGATAAATTTAGCTTGACGGTTGATTAAGAGTAAAAAAATACAACCTTCCCTTGTGCGTGTTTCTGTTTTCAAAATGAACAGGAGGTAGAGAAAATAGTCGGTGTAAATGTTTCAGTACCTCTTTATTCTATAAACGCACAAAATCATCAAGCTATATTTTGCTTTGTTTTGTGAATAAGAAACGGATAGGGAATTTTTAATGGCTTTCTAGAAAAATTACTCTACTCGTTTCTTTCTCACCGAACAAAGATAAATTTAGCTTGATGATTGATTAAGAGTAAAAAAATACAACTTCCTCTTGTACCAGTTGGCGTTTTACAAAAGAACGGGAGGTAGAGAAAATAGTCGATTCAAATGTTTTATGATGTTTTATTCAGCAAATACATAATAGAAATAACATAGGAAAAATAACATGGGTCCAACTAACACAATTAAAATAGTACGACCTACCAAGTACTTCTTTATTCTAAAATACAAATAACATAGGAAAAATAACATGGGTTCAACTAACACAATTAAAATATTACGAGCTATCAAGTACTTCTTTATTCTAAAAATACATGATAAAAATGACAATAAAAATAACATGGGTCCAACTAACACAATTAAAATATTACGAGCTGCCGGGTACTTCCTTATTCTAAAATACGTGATAAAAATGACACAATAAAAATAACATGGGTCCAACTAACACAATTAAAATATTACGAGCTGCCGAGTACTTTTTTCTTTGTCTCTTCATATATTCTTGTAAATCGCTGTATTTGCTCTTCAACTGTTTGCATATGAAATTTTAGCAAATATTTCAAACACCTTGGACGGTTTAGGCGACGAGCTACCTCCACCGGCGTCTCACCCCTTCGATTTTCTGTGCAGACGTCCAAGTGGTAGTGTTCAATCAGGAGTTTTAAAACGCCCAAATTTCCCATTATAATCGCTACGTGTAGAGTTTTCCCTTGATGCTTCAATTTTAACAATTTGACCAGTTTATGAAATTTTACGACGTTCCATTTAAAAATGATGGCTTTGTTTAGGGCTATGTACTTCTCTTCCTTGTCTTGGACGGCAAAAGGAATGAGTGCAATTATTTCGGTCACAGCCTTCAAACTATGACACCTAATGGCCACATCTAACAAATTTACTTTTAAATTGACACTATTATAGATGTAAATGTGAACTAATTCACGGAGTACTTTTATATTGTTTGAGCTCACTGTTCTCTCTAGTTTTTGTAAAAAACTCGACTTGTTTACAATTTAGAGTGTTCGCAAGAACTATTTTCAAATGAACAAATAAACTAAGTTCACTGAAGATGCTCCTTGTTTAGCTCAATGTTATAATCGCCCCCCCCACTTTATTTGTTAGAGCTAGCTGAAAATAACATTTGTGCGCCACTGTTGCTCGCGGGATTCGATGGTGGCGCTAGTCTGGTGGCCGGCTTGGGAACCATTCATTACATGCAATGTTTATAATACGGGTAACGATTTCATGGCTTTGTATGTTGCGCAGTTAGCAAAATGGGGCGCACTTGCCATATATAAATGGCAGGGAGTTCGCGTGGGTATTCATTCAAATTTTGCAAAGCATAGTATCAAGTCCAAATTAAAATAAACGAAGATGTCTGTCAACAGTACCAGTAACCCTACGGCCGACCAGTGCAATGTGGAAAATGGGGCCGACCAGTGCAATGTGGAAAATGGGGCCGACCAGTGCAATGTGGAAAATGGGGCCGACCAGTGCAATGTGGACAATGGGGCCGACCAGTGCAATGTGGAAAATGGGACCGACCAGTGTAATGTGGAAAATGGGGCCGACCGGTATGGTGTGGACGAGGAGCATGGGGCCGACCAGTGCAATGTGGAAAATGGGGCCGACTATAATAACAGCGTTCAATTTTTTTGCAAGTCCCTTTCAAAAAAATTGATCGCTGCTAATTTTTACTTACGTCGCATCTATTTCTGATCTAACCAGAAATTTACGAGTTTCCATATTTTAGCACTAACAAAACGGTACCATTTTTTCTTTCAACTATCTATCCTTACATTATTAAAAGCCCTATAAACCGAAGTTTCTATTTTGACCCTAATAGAATGGTAAGTAATCAGGTTAAAAGAAAAAAAGCCAGTCAATACATTTAACTAGATTCTTTATTTAAAGTCATGATATAAACTGGGTAAAAAACATGTAAAAACTAGGTAAAAAACTACGAACTGGTCTTCTATGTATAAATAGTCCCGTCCGCTGTCCCGTACATGCCGTATTTGGACCATACCATAATTTGTTCTTCTTCTTCGTCGTCCTCGTCCACATAATAGTCGGCCCCATTTTCCACATTGCACTGGTCGGCCCCATGCTCCTCGTCCACACCATACCGGTCGGCCCCATTTTCCACATTGCACTGGTCGGCCCCATTTTCCACATTGCACTGGTCGGCCCCATTGTCCACATTGCACTGGTCGGCCCCATTTTCCACATTGCACTGGTCGGCCCCATTTTCCACATTGCACTGGTCGGCCCCATTTTCCACATTGCACTGGTCGGCCGTAGGGTTACTGGACTTGATACTATGCTTTGCAAAATTTGAATGAATACCCACGCGAACTCCCTGCCATTTATATATGGCGAGTGCGCCCCATTTTGCTAACTGCGCAACATACAAAGCCATGAAATCGTTACGCGTATTGTAAACATTGCATGTAATGAATGGTTCCCAAGCCGGCCACCAGACTAGCGCCACCATCGAATCCCGCGAGCAACAGTGGCGCACAAATGTTATTTTCAGCTAGCTCTAACAAATAAAGTGGGGGGCGATTATAACATTGAGCTAAACAAGGAGCATCTTCAGTGAATTTAGTTTATTTGTTCATTTGAAAATAGTTCTTGCGAACACTGTAAATTGTAAACATGTCGAGTTTTTTACAAAAACTAGAGAGAGAAGCGAGCTCAAACAATATAAAAGTACTCCGTGAATTAGTTCACATTTACATCTATAATAGTGTCAATTTAAAAGTAAATTTGTTAGATGTGGCCATTAGGTGTCATAGTTTGAAGGCTGTGACCGAAATAATTGCACTCATTCCTTTTGCCGTCCAAGACAAGGAACAAAGCCCTAAACAAAGCCATCATTTAGAAATGGAACGTCGTAAAATTTCATAAACTGGTCAAATTGTAAAATTGAAGCCTCAAGGGAAAACTCTACACGTAGCGATTATAATGAGAAATTTGGGCGTTTTAAAACTCCTGATTGAACACTACCACTTGGACGTCTGCACAGAAAATCGAAGGGGTGAGACGCCGGTAGAGGTAGCTCGTCGCCTAAACCGTCCAAGGTGTTTGAAATATTTGCTAAAATTTCATATTCAAACAGTTGAAGAGCAAATACAGCGATTTACAAGAATATATGAAGAGACAAAGAAACAAGTACTCGGCAGCTCGTAATATTTTAATTGTGTTAGTTGGACCCATGTTATTTTTATTGTGTCATTTTTATCACGTATTTTAAAATAAGGAAGTACTCGGCAGCTCGTAATATTTTAATTGTGTTAGTTGGACCCATGTTATTTTTATTGTGTCATTTTTATCATGTATTTTTAGAATAAAGAAGTACTTGATAGCTCGTAATATTTTAATTGTGTTAGTTGAACCCATGTTATTTTTCCTATGTTATTTGTATTTTAGAATAAAGAAGTACTTGGTAGGTCGTAATATTTTAATTGTGTTAGTTGGACCCATGTTATTTTTCCTATGTTATTTCTATTATGTATTTGCTGAATAAAACATCATAAAACATTTGAATCGACTATTTTCTCTACCTCCCGTTCTTTTGTAAAACGCCAACTGGTACAAGAGGAAGTTGTATTTTTTACTCTTAATCAATCATCAAGCTAAATTTATCTTTGTTCGGTGAGAAAGAAACGAGTAGAGTAATTTTTCTAGAAAGCCATTAAAATTCCCTATCCGTTTCTTATTCAAAACAAAGCAAAATATAGCTTGATGATTTTGTGCGTTTATAGAATAAAGAGGTACTGAAACATTTACACCGACTATTTTCTCTACCTCCTGTTCATTTTGAAAACAGAAACACGCACAAAAGGGGAAAGGGTTTTATTTTTTACTCTTAATCAACCGTCAAGCTAAATTTATCTTTGTTCAGCGAGGAAGAAACGAGTAGTGTAATTTTTCTAGAAAGCCATTAAAAATTCCCTATGCGTTTCTTATTCACAACAAAGCAAAAAATAACTTGATGATTTTGTGCATCTTATAGAATAAAGAAGTACTAAAACATTCACACCAACTATTTTCTCTCTACCTCCTGATTTTTTGAAAACTGAAACATGTACAAGAGGAAATTATAATTTCTTACTCTGAAATCTTCAAGCTAATTTTCTCTTTGTTCGGTGAGGAAGAAACGACTAGAATACTTTTTTCTAGTGTGAGTTACTTTGAACGGTTCAATGTCAAAATAAATGTACCGAAATCCAGTTTACTCCGTTCAAATTTTAACTTTTTTGTCTGTCGATTTCGAAAAAAATACACCAGTTTTTTTTCGTAGCTAGTTGTAACCTTGTGCAAAGCTACATGAGAATTAAATAATTTAGACCTGAAATTACAAACATACAGTTTGTTGCCGCTTGTAGCTAATTTTCAAAAAGTTACAAGTTTTCAGTAGTTTAATGCTACTAATTCGCTTAAGGGTAGATT
This sequence comes from Listronotus oregonensis, assembly GCA_019359885.1. Taxonomy (NCBI): domain Eukaryota; kingdom Metazoa; phylum Arthropoda; class Insecta; order Coleoptera; family Curculionidae; genus Listronotus; species Listronotus oregonensis. Next base: position 39,784 of record JAHBCN010005800.1, on the reverse strand, counting down.
TCATTTTTGACAAGAAAGTTCTAAACGAATTTTTTCCCGCTAGCATTAGCTTAAAACTTTGTTAGACTTACTTTTAAGAGTTTTCAACAACGGTGCTTATATTTTTGAGTAATTGTTAAATTCAATTCTGTTTAAACGTGACAATATTCTACTAACATCACATCTCTTTCCGTTTTTATCCAAAAATAGATGCGACGTTATTAGAATTTGGGAACGATTTCGCAAGTAATTTTAAACGTTTGAAAAAATGGATCGTTCCCAATTTCTACTAACGTCCCATCTATTTTTTGATGAAAACTGAAAGAGATTTTATTTCCACTTTAAGTTACATAGTAACTCAGTCGGTCAGGTTAGAAAGGAAAAATACAACCAATAAGGCAAAAAGTGCAATTCGCCTGTACATAAATTCCGGGCGTTCGAATCTTAATGCGTACCTTGTAATAAACACAAATTTCTGATTGAACGTACCGGAAAATTTTTCCAGATCTGTTCGCCAGTCTTTCGGATCTTGTTCGATGGCTTCCAGTAGGCTAGTCGTAAACATTCCTCTGTTGGCTTCAACGTAGTCCCGTTGAGTAAAACCGTCCCATAAATGGCTGATAAGTCGATTGCAATACTTTTTTCGTTTGGGAAATCGACTCTACCATAGACAGCTTCATTATAATTCGATACCATAGTGTATTGAGAGCAAAAAACAAAAAATTAACTTGTACTAAGAGCAAAATATTAAAAATGAACTTGTACTGAAAGCACAATAGAAATGAATGCAATTTGTCGAGTTAACTCTCTTTTTAAATAGAAATTTACCAGATTGTTTTACTGTTATCATCGCACAGTTTATGTACAGGCTACTTTGTAATTATTTATCGTTGAACATGACACATGAATTTAATTTTACCAGATTGCGGGGTTGTTTACTCACGTTTAACTTTATTTTCAAAAGGTTAAATTACATGCGGTTCAGGCACTTGGTTTTTTGAAAACGCAAACACATTCAAGATTCGATTCTAGTAGCTTTTTACTTGAAAATAAACATGATGAGAACTTGCGAGCCCGATTCCATCATGTTTCAAGTTACAACTTGGTAACATTTTTCAGGAAATTTCAGAAAGTCGTTACTTACAATTTCCTTTGTGTTCAGTAATTGAGTAACGGATACAAAATAGAGGATCTTAAGTTAATTTTTTTTCGTCGAATGGTTTTAAAGAGAAGCAGGAAGAAACCGCATACTATCAATAAAATGTATTAATAAATTATTACATTTTTTAAAAACTGCCATATATTTTTCGAAACTTAGAGGGATTATAGAGATTGGTTCATCGTCATAATTTAAATATTTTATAATATAATACAGATCGTAGGATGTAAGGTTATGGAATAAAATTAGGTACCTTACACTGCAAATTACAATTATTACATAAGGTACTTCTAAATTTTCCATCCAAATGATTATGATCCAAAACTTTATAATTTTCAGCAGTAAATACACAATTACATATCTGACATCTAGTTGCGTTTATATGCCTTTCTTGCTCCTCGACAGTAATGTTGCTTAATGGTTTATCAGTTTTTAAAATTATGCTAATCTTATCACATTCTTCTCTTAATTTATTAATAAACCACTTTATAGGTTCTTTTCCTCTGTAAATTTCAAAGTAATCATATGAGCTATCAAATGAACAAACAACTTGATAAGCAGCGCTATAAGGTTCATGAAACTGATAAGGTAATGAATACGAAGAATATTGATAAGGTTCACAATTTTGTATGAGGGTTTTTTTAATTTCTGTAAATTTAAGTATATTTTTATCTTTATCTGGCAGGATTATTGTTACTGGATCAACCTTACTGCAATCTTCAAGACGCGCATCTAATCTTTGAGGAGTTTTATAGTAACAAAGGCATCTAGTGCAAAAATATTTTTGATATTTACCTTTATTTAACTGTGTTGATACTAAACGAGATAAATCAAAAATAAGACAAAAATGACCATGTCCTTTACTACTTAAATATAATAAATTAATATAATTTTTTTAAAAAGATTTCGTATGGTATAGGGGACCAATGACGGTATTTTTTTAGAATCCCATCCATATACCGAAATTGAAATATTCTCATTTTGATGTTCAAATTTTGGAATATCTTTCATTTTAATAGGCATTTATATACTTTGTATATTAAAAAAATCATGAATATTTTGGGGATAGTCTAATACATTGGTTGAACGAATATTTGTTATATCAGCCAAAATGCACCAAATAAAACATTTTTTATCTGTAGATTTGATATTTAACACACTATTAGTTTGTTTAACTTTATGAGGAGTTTCTATAAATGAGCCACCCTTTAGAGGTTACTTATTTATGTTTAAAATAAGATTTATTATTTCTTTTAAAGCAAAACCACTTCCACACTCTTAAAATTCTGACATTTCTGATAAAATTGTTTTAACAAAAAAATCAAATATTTCCCTTAAATTAGAATGTTTGTAAATTTCGACATTGGGGGTACTAAAATGTTTTATATCGCTTACCTCCTCTAAACTATTCACGTTTTGCTTTTTTCTAATTTTGGTTTTGTGTTCACTCTATTTTTTTTTAAACACCTATCGACTCATTACTTTTTCTAAACATTTGTACCGGGATATTCCCAAACTATCCAACGACCTTAGCGGACGACATTGTTTCTCTACGGGGAATTGATTGATCTGGAGCAATGGCATCCCTGGGTGTCACGCAGTGGATTCCTCCCATAGCGTGAAATGTGTTTAATCCATCCAATGTATTTATATTGAAGTCAGCATTGTCAAAGACAAATTGCGAAATAGCTTCTTCAAGGATTGTGATGGGGAGACGCATAATGGCGGATATTTCAAATAAAACACATTCTCTGTACGATGCGGAAAACCCCAATGCTGACAACACATCTAGTAGTTGCTTAGAGCCGAATTTTTTATAAAGGTATGTACCAACGCCAATTTGCAGCGGTGATAAAAATGACCGCGGTCTTGCAGACGCAATAATCGCATGGGCTATTGATTTACACTTAATGTGCCATTTTTGTACATCACCACGTTTATGTTTGACAATGACTTGTTCGAGGAAATGAGCTAACGTTGGTGGTATTAATGTATCAACTTCTTCGAGAAATCTATCCGTGGGTGGATATTCCTTTGTTTCGTACACTTTAGAACGGATGTCTTCCAAAATAATGTCTGCCGCCGCTCGCACAACTCTTAAACGTTCTTCTTCAATATTATTCTTCTTTGATGCATACCATGAATCTGTTAATATTTTAAAACCAGTATTTCGGAAGCAGACTATAGTTTGTTTAAAAGTTGCAATAATAGAAATATCGTCTTTATATTTTTGTAATAACCGCGCCTTTACTGTTCTCGCATCTGGACGATAATCTCCTGGATAACATTGATCAGTTCATCCATGGAAAATTGACATTCTTCGCCATTCATTTCTAGATAAGTATAAATTCTTCCATCGCTTCATCAACGTTAGTAGCCGGTCGGTATCCTCTTTTCTTTTCCGATGGCAGTGGCCCGTAAATTTTTTTTGAACAGTTATTATGATACCGTCCTTCTACTGCTACCAGATCGTGTACATTTCCAATTCGGTCACATATGGCACGACCCCATTCATCATGTCGTTTTTCAGCATGCGTTATAATTTTCTTTACCATTTCTAACGTCCTTACCTCATATACTGGATCCCGGTGGCTTAATCTGGTTTTCTTCAAATGTCTCAAATATTCTTCGGTAATTTCTGCACTACATAAGAAACAGCACTTTTTGAAGTCAAATTCCGGCACAATTGATCTCGCGATGATACGGTGCATCCTCAAGACAATATCAAAATCTCGACGTTGTTTGGCCGCCGCCGCTGTAATTAGTTTTCTATTTATATAATGTTTACGACATGCGTCATGTACAGTAATAGATAGACGATTCATTAAAAATATATTAAGTTTACCATCGTTTCGTTTTTGACTGCACTCGCGAAATGTCTCCAACCCTTTTTGTTTCACCACAATTGTTTTTCCTTCGTTTAAGGTTTTTTCACAAATGAAACACAAGGACTCCTCACAATTCGCCATAATATACGCGTGTATATAGCGTGCATATAGCTGCCACGTCAGATCAAAGCACACTGACTGACCGCCACATGCGACACGTGGAGCGAAATAACAAACCGCTGCGCCGTGTGCACTTAGCCGGTTTTAAGTATAAGAGGTGGGGGAAGCACGCTTCGGGATAGCAACAGAGTATTGATGCTTTTGAAACATCGATAAATCGATATTTCTAACTGCGTTAACAGTTTTAAGGTAATTTATCACTAATTTGTTGGATATTGGTAAACGGACCTTACTAATCCCACTTTTTATTAGATTTAAAATAGTGCACCCTATTATTTGGTCCTGTAACTCGAAAACTGTTGGCTCAGACAAAAACTTTAGATAGCTATTTTGTAGCAAAATTTATTCTCTTCAACTTTTTAAATACTTCTTTTGCTAAAACGTACAGAAAACAAGTTATTCACAAAAAGTTGATTTTGACCGCCATTTTTTCAAGATGGCGGCGCGAGCGGTCGCACGAGGTCCAAACTTAACTGCATATTAAGAACCTTCAAGTTTACATTTCTGCCAAGTTTCAAAACTCCGCGACCTTTTGCACCAAAACACTATTTTTATGTATCTAATGATTGGCCTATATATCGTAAAGGTATTTCAAGTAGGAGTAAAATTATTATGATCTGTTGAGTCTAGAAATATGTATCCAAAATAATTATAATATATTCTTAAATTACCTGTTGAGTACACAACACATTATAAATCTTATTCATGATAAATAGAATTTTTTCCTTTTGCAGTCTAGAATATAAAACTTGACATAAAAACGACTATCACAATATAACTTTCTGAATAATAATAATCACTAAAAATATGTCTTTTTTTTAATGAAAACTTAACGCTCCGTGGTTATTTATCAGGTAATACATATATAAGTAGACTTTCATACTTACATTATTAACGCCAAAAATATACATCGACCTCAAATAACCCCCGGCGTCTTGCCACGCACCGCAGCCCTCTGACGTCAAAGAAAAAAAGTACGGGGTTGGTATATGGCTGTCTATTAGGACGTTGAAGGTAAACTGAAAATGAGAGAAAGAAATTATTAAAAAAAAAATCGTAAGCTCTTAACAGTTTTGATGAAATTAACTCACATCCACCCCGGGATACACCACTGCCGCCTCCTCAGCTATGATGGTTAACGCTGTTAACATCCCCTGCTCTGAAATAGTAACATATCAAATCAGTTTTATATGTTTTCAACACAAATATTTATAACTTACCCCCGCCAGCCCAGTCAGGTAGGTTGTTTGGAACTGTAACACAAATAAAAATTAAATGACTAGGATGTTTTTTTTTTTGACAAATTTTTGTTGTACTTACTTCTTGCTCTTATTGTTAAACTCATTTTTTCAAATATTGGATTTTTTTTTTGAAGATTAACTATTATTTCTTGATAACACCGTTTATATACTAAACTGCAACCGCAAAATTGTTAAAATAGAACTTACACTATCCGCAGAAATTATTCTAGTTTTACTGTTTTTGCTTGTTTGAAATTGTCTTTGGTTTCTAGCTTCTTTAACCTCTTATATTTTCAAACACTCTCCCTTCCGTTTCTTACATGTTAAGGCAGTTTTACAGAACTAAAAATAGTTTAAACTGGTCACAATTATGTAACGCCTATAACCCCTAAAGCATTTATTTTAGTAGTTGAGAATATATATTTTTTTTCGTATACGTCCTGTTTTCCACATTAATACGGTTTTTAAGAGGCTTATTTTTTTTCTTGCACCCTCTTTTTTTTTATTTTTCAAGTTATGTGAATTTTACAGAACTACAAAAGGGTTTTAAACTGTATATCTATTTCACATCTTCCGTTTGTTGACTCGTTTTATAATTTTAGTAAATAACTTTTTGCCCTGTATAATATGATCCTGAACGCTAAGTCTTTTTGACCTACCTACCTACAATTACAAATTTCTGTGGGCAGTGTATTTTTTAGTGTCGATATTCTATGTCATTTCTCATAACTTATCAACCGCGTGTTCGTTTGTCATCCTAGTTTTTCCTATTTTTGGTTAACACCATCTTCCGTTTTCTTATGAATTTTATTCATATTATATAGAAATATATATTTAAACCTTTTTTACGTTAAATTGAAATAATTATTTTCGAGAGATTTTTACAGTAATTATTGAATTTTGAAAACACAATTATGCCCTGTATCGTTCAAATAACAATCTTATCATATATTTTTATATAGTATTCTTCAAGAGATTTTTTATCGTATTATTCAATCCACATATAGGGAAAATTTAGTATAATAATAATAATATACAGCTGTCGAGAGAACCATGTTTATTAAGAACAATAATATTTATAATCTCTGTATGAAAATATTTCTGCAAAACCACTGGGTATCTTTCGAATAACATCATAATGGTAAACATGTTTTTACACATTTTCGTGAGATTATTTTACAAGCCTGCTATTTTTTTTAAATCATATTAATTTTTTTTTTAATGTTATTATAGTTTGTTATACAAGGTGTTTGGATTTATCAGGACCCTTGTTAATAATTAGTTTTTAAATACACAAAATATATTTTTAACGGCTAAATTGCCACTTTTTACTTGGTGTAATCGTTTGCTACTGTCTTTTTACGCCACGCCATTGGACTTTTTCAAATACCTATTTTTATATATTTTCTACCTGTCTTTTTAATATATATTTTTAATACACACATAAATATTAAGAGCAATTGATTGGTATAATATGTTTTTTTTTGTACGGTGACGTAATCGTCCTAGTTAAAATACGTTTGCTAATGTCTTTTTACACTCTAATTTTGGCGCTGATTGTTTTCTATTATACAGAATGTTTTTGTACGGTGTGCCCTCTCTTCAAATTTTCCATTATTTTTTAGGGGGTACATTTTTAGCATCCGAACGGCGTGACTTAATTTCTAATAATTTCTGATAAACAGCTTTTGCTTTCTATTATACCGGTGTACACTGTGCCCTTCACATTTTGTATTATATTTTTTTGCAGAGATAGACGGCGTATTTTCGGAAATGAATATTGGAATTGGCTCCATAGACATTTTGGTATTTTAGCTTAACATTGACAATAAACTCCCTGTAGAATAGCTTCAGTAATAAGACTCCTAAATATGTTGTACTCTAAATAGCCTAAGATTATGAAGTATAAAGTGTTTTTTCAAACGTCCGCCATTTTTAACACCCACGTAATTTGATGAATCGACAACGTCCGCCATATTTTTTTAACACCTACGTAATTTGATCTGTGACGTAGATAAGAGGCTCGCCAAAGATTCCTAATTATTTGCACATGCGCAATACTCTAAATATTGATAGCCTAAGATTATAAAGTGCATTGTGGTTTGCTGACGTCGGACCTTCTCCAAGGGCGGCCACGGCTTCATCTTCTCCAAGGGCGGTCACCACTACTACGGTCGTCACAGTGCATCATATCCCCTTGAAAACTTTTTTCAGGAGAAGTTATATAATATCCATGTTTAAAGGCGTCATCCCAAGATCTGTGTCTTAAGGAACGTCGTCTTCTGAAGGGCCTTCTGTAACATCGACAATATCTTTTATATTCCACGATAAATCCCCCAGGTACGACTGTTATAGATCCCACATTGCTGTTTTGTAGTTTATAGTTATTCATTTGATCGCGCACTAATTCGATATCTTCGCACCGTCGAGGTCCATGAGATCTGTATTTTACCAAGAATCTGTGGGCATTTTTTCCTGGATAAATGCATGGGTCAACTGTTATCACATCGTAACCTGGAGGAGCGTTATCAACAAATTCTTGTAGAAGTGCAGGGCATAGGTCTTCTTCGTAGGCGTACTGGTCGCTGCATTTCAGTTGAAATCCCCTTCCTGGGGAAAGGCCACCAGCTCCACCAACTCCACCTGCTGCTGCTGCTGCTGGAGGCGGTTGAGAAAAAGTTTCCATTATATAAGTAGTAGCCAATAATATGCAGAACGGAATAACTAACATCATGCTGCTGTTTGACTGTCCTAGAACCTAGAATATAAATTAAAGAACTATTAGAAGTTTTTAAATATACTGCATGTTCCTCAAATTAATGATTTACTGTCATTATTATTTTTTTTAATAAAAAAATACGATTTAGATACCGCGTGACGGACGTTATTATTAGCTCAATTACCGAAAATAATTATGTATCTTAATTTTAAGAAAAGAGGGTGACACCCGTCTGCTGGGGTTGTTTTTGGTGAACAAATTATATCACACAATAGATGTTTGGAGAAAAAAACATTTTTTAAATACTAAACAGTTGTGAGCCGCTTCCGGTTCGACCGGAAGTTACACGAACTCTCTAATTACCAACTGATTATAACTTTTTTCTGATTTTGTTATAGGTATAGATGTTAGAAATATTAATAAATATTTTATTATTGGCAAATGAATTATATTGTTCTTGCTATCAAAAAATACGAAAATACGTATTTGTTTTGTTTTTGTAATCTTCGATATTTCAATAACCTGATTCAATCCGCTGACTCAGCGTGCTGCGATGTGTTTCGACCGCAATATTTTCTTTATTATCGCTGATGAATAACAAAAAGACATTTGCTTGATTACTGACTCAAGTTGAGAAAAAAAAACATACAGTTGTGGTGAGTAAACTACTATAAAAATGTATGATAACAATGAAGTTCCAAATTTTGAAATTTAAAAGTACTTGGGAGTTAAATTATTACATTTAATACAGGGTTCTCAGCATAAAGAAAAATGTTGGTAACTTTTATGTTTTGTTTATATTATTTTATATATATTAAATAGAAACTTCTTACCAGTACTTTGTATAGAGGTTTTACAGAAAGTGGAAAACTTGAAATTTGGTTAAACTTACATTTTTTTATTTTTAAAAAACAGGTAAAAAAATATAACTTTTCTCGACGAGAACCACATTTTTAAACAATAAACAGGATTTTTTTTTGCTAAGAAATAATGTTTACTCGCGCTTGTATCCGCGTTGAAATGTATTTGATTTTTACTCCATATACACTGGGTGACAACGAGATCACTTCCAGCAACCATATTTTTATTTCTTAACCGATCAGTATTATAGGCAACCTAAATAACGCTTTTTGATATATCTGCAATGATTTTGCGCTTTGGTTGCGCTGGAAGTGGCTGGAACTTTTTTTTTTGAAATGGGACACCCTGTATATTTTTGCATTTTTGTAATCTACAGATCATTCTACGTATACTGTACTTTTATGACTTTTTAGGCAAATTAAACATTTTTAGAGCTAATTTTATTTTCTAATCTAGAGTGCCTGACCTACGTTAAATCTTCCTAATAGACCTAAACAACTTAGGTGTTAAGCGTACACGACCCGAAATAAATATTACTCTGTATTCAAATTATTGTTAAAAATAAATATTATAAATAAAAAAAAATTAAATTTTATTATTTTAAAATGGCCTATGGGCATTTTGCTTAATAATTTCTAAACGCTGCAAATTATTAAAAAAATACAAGAGGCAAAAATAAGTTTGAGGGGGTAAAATGTTACATAACCCGGAAAATATGTCACTATGTAGATTATTTCACATCATAATAAATTTATTTTAAATTTGACCTAATTATCTTAAAAAACAAATACGATAAATTTAAAGAACCGAAAATAATTATAAATTTTAACACCTTTTTATCTCGAAAACTAAGCATTATCGGACACATATTTATATGAACTTTTATACCTAAAATTAGCTTCAAAATAACCACCTTAAATATTTAATAAATATTAATAATATGGACTACTTCGGAAACATCTAGTACTGTATAAATGATGTAAATGATCAATCCATCTTTGTTGACGGTGGTTGGCTCCCATTTGTTTTTCGGAAGTTGCAAAATTTTCTTCGACGGTTCCCATTTGTTTTTCGAAAGGTGCAAAATTTTCTTCGACGGTTTCCATTTGTTTTTCGGAAGTTGCAAAATTTTCTTCGGCGGCTCTCATTTGTTTTTCGGAAGTTACAAAATTTTCTTCGTTGTGCCAGTTTATTTCGACCCCATCTAAATATTTCTGAATCAAGTCGGTTGCTATAAATGTTTCCGACAATGTAGGCGACGATGGAATATTTGGTTCCACAAATTCGATTATTGGTAGCGGTAATTCCTCCCCTTGAAATTCAATGTCTGTATTGACATCAATTTTAAAACAATTTTTTAATAATTGATTTAAATCTAAAAAATAATAATTTATTTAATATATCTTAATTTCATTATATGTTCATTATTCGCTATATAATATACTTAGTTCGTCTCTGTGGCCAACGCAAGTAGATATTTTTTAAACAAGTTCTAGGTGTATAAACGGTCAAGTGGAAAGGCTGTATATGCGGGTTATTTAAATAGCGGGTTTTGATTTATGCTGCAATATATACACGGCATCTTAGCCAATTATCAGATAAATCTTCTCTCCATGATTTTAATGAATATTTCTTTATAATTTAAGGATGCGGGTAGTACCCGTGTTTGGTTGGGTTAAAATAAAAATGCGATACATTGTAAAAAGACATTTCACACAATTATATTACATTAAAATTGTATTTTATTAATTTACAAATTAAAATCTTTATTACAAATAGAACAACTTTGTTGGCTGTTAGGCGGTCGGTCAAATTTTGTTTTCCAATCAGAATGATTATAATGTATAAAGCATGGAAGTTTCGTTTGCAAATAAAAGCTTGTTTTAAAAGTTGATGGTAATTTTGTCCAAATTTCTAAGATTTCCAAAGGGTTTGCATATTTAATCAGATATTCCAGTGGTAGTTTCTTCAGTTCTTTGATAGAAAAGTCTGTCAAGTTTTTTTCTTTATTCATATGAGCTAGCATTAAATTTAATGATGGGTCTGCCATTTTTTTTTTTTTTAGTAAGTCTGTAAATCAATGGGTGGTTGTTGTTGCCTCTCTTTTTCTAATAAGAAAAATCTCAGTCTTTCTTTATGTCTAAATTTTTTCTTGCCACTTTTCAAGAGATTTGGTGATGGTTTTCTTAATATTAAATTTTTTAAAACATATTCTTCTGGAATATAGGTTTGGGTGGGTTCATTCCAGGACTGGTCTATTGGCACTAATGTACTCATGTGTGTGGCTTAGATATTTATCACTACAATCAATATGGAATGGGGAATTTATAGGACCAAGAGGTGGGTTTTTTGTTGGTTTTAATGGAGGGGTGATTGGTGGGGATGAGCTTGTAGTGGGGGAATCATGTGGGCTGGTTGGTGGGGGGATTGATTCCCTGACTTTCTGATTCCCATATCTCGTGTCTGTGCTTACCGACTACTGAGACTTTTGATCTACATGACCTTAACTAGCTTTTCTGAAAGTTGCAGTGATATTGACGGAAAGTTTATTCCATTAATTTTGTGCGGTGTCCTTTACACCAAATACAATTACAGTACATTACACTACACTCTACACTTCAAAAGAAGCTAGAATTCTTGATGACCGCACGAGAAATCACGGTCATCGCATCGTACCATATTTCCCTCTAGATCCACAGTCGGTGTATAAACAAAGAGAGGAAGAATCCATTGCCTCGTTTTTTGTTTCCAAATTCTCGCGTAAGTTACTTAAATTAAGTGCTCGTCTTCGTCTATAACTACGTCTGTGGCATATACAAAACTGTTTGTTTTCAACCAAGAATCCTCCTGGAATAACGGCAATGGAACCCACGTTACTATTTTGGGGTTTATATGTGTTTAGGTGATGCCGTACATGCCGAATATATTCACATCTACGTAAATTATTGTCCGACAGAGTGTCAAAGATTTGATACAAACTCTTATTTTTGTTAATAACACAAAACCCTTACACTGATTTTAATAAAACGTAGTATGTTTCTTAGCAGTAAAAAACTCCTATTTTTAATATATATAGTTTCATAACACTAATAGCAGTGGCGTCGCTGAGTTGTACTTGTTTGATAATTATAGTTAAAAACATTGAACGCCTATGTGTTTTTGCAAATGCAATATTTTTAATTAGAAACATTTAAAAATAAACACTCAAACATCTTTAATGACGGGTATGTGTTTTTTATTTACGAGATTGTTGTGTTCTATGCCAGATTTTTTTACTTTTTACTATAAATATCAATCAATAAGTATCCCTCTGCAACGCCAATGGAATTAGTGCTTTAATATTTATATCAAAATTGGTCCCTTGTTTTTGCTAACAAACATCCAAGTTTTAACAAATTCAGTATAAGAGTTTTTGTGTAATTAATAAAAACAAGATTTTCGATCAAATCTTTGACACCCTGTATCTCGAAAACTAAGCGTTTGCTGACCTATGTTTATTAAAACTTTTCGCAATAATTTTTCATGAGGAATCATCTCCTTTAATATTCGCATATTATTTAGGACCACCCTGTACAGACATTAATTTTCAATGGAAGCTTGAAAACAAAAAAAAATAACAAAAACAAACATGCCTTTTAAAGCGAACTTTGGAGGACACGGATTGTTTTCTTAATAGATAATATATATCTATATGAAAATATTAAAATAATTAAATATAATAAAGGTAACATAAACTGTCCAAATACTTACACTTTTTAATGTTTCACCCAACAAGTTTCTACCACTTACGAAATGTAAAATGAAAAGACGCTCTCAACTCGAAAGCGATTATTTATATCCAAACATAATACACGCTTATCTACAGCATTGCCAGTTCTTTCGGAGCTCCCCTTTGCGAAAACCGATATACAATATTAAATCGACACAAGATCCCTCTATTGGTGACTTGCGCGAATTAAGACTGTATAAAATGTAATAAAAACCAAAAAGTTGAGATCCTAGCAAAACTTTGCCAAAATGCAACTTAGATCTTATAGAAACCAACGCCGTCAGTAGTGTAGCTAGCGGGATTCTGTGACACTTTTTTTGTACTGCGCATGCGCGAAAAGACAAAAAGAAGTCGATGGCATGTTGTCCACTCTTCAGCAGGTTATCTTTGTTCTTGGAAAAGATTATTATCTTTTTTAAGATCTATGATGTGAAGTTAGTCTCAGATAAGCTGAAGAAGCCACAAGACTTCTTGTACAATCTTCGCTATAGCATTCTTTTAGTCTTAAGGAGGTAAATTTAAGATAATTGATTATTTAATCTGTTACTAATGATGTTGTGATGACGTCGTTAGTACAAGAAGTCATGTGACTTCTTAGTTCTTCGTGAAGCCTAAAAGAAGTAAAGAGAGAGATGGATATAGGTGGGTATAGAAAGAGACAAAAAATATAGGAAAAGAAAGCTGGGTTAGGCTTGTTTTCTCTTCTCTCTCTGCGTACCTATATAATAAAAATGCTAAGTAAATTGGCGGGAAATTTTTAAAAAGGCTTGGCTCGTCTTGGCTTGGCTTGGCTTGGGATAGATTCGATTTGAAAAAAGGTGGGAAAAATTATAACAACTTTTTTGGAATAAAACAACAAAATAAAATTTAAATGTGATGTGGTATATTTTTGTTCATTTTTTTAATTAATTAGTACAATTTTAATAATGGTTTCCTTTTAATTTTAAAGTAGTAGTTTTAAATTTTGATTCTTGTTTTTTCATTATTGATTTCACACATAAAGTGGATAGGCTGTTTGGTTTTAGATAGCTTTGGTTTTCAGGTTCTTCTTGGTCTTCATTGTCACTATATAAACAGGACCAGGGGTGTTCTGTATGATTTTCTTGGAATATAGTAAACGAATTATTTATAATGGCTATTGCACATCTATGAAAGGAATTTTCCACAAGGCTTAAGTGTTTTCGAATTGATTCTTCAGGGTTGAATAAAGTGTTTCTACATAATAATATTTTAATCTTAATTTTTGTTGAAGTATTAGTAGTTAAGTTTCCCCGTTTTTGGCTATCGAAGACAATGAAGACAAGAAGACAATGCTCATCCCCCCACTCTTAATAACCATACCCATATAGACCACCTAACGAACAATCTTCCCCCTTCCACCAGTAAATCACCCACACTCCCAACCAATAAGAAACCTTCCCAAAAAAAAGCAAGCGCCAATGGGAAAAAAGCCCTACACCCAAGTACTGGCCTATTTAGTTAACCAATAGGAAGTAAGAAAAAAATTCTTTTTATATTATAATTAAAATTTATTAAATTTAGTTGCTACTCAAACGTCTTAGTAAAATGTCGTGTTGTGAATTAATTGATATAATTATTGCCCATTTGAATTTCGAAATTAAATTGTCAGACTTATCCGCAGACCAGCTTAAGTTTATTCCATTAAAATACCTTTTAAATTACGCGAAACCTTATGAGCTCTTGGAATCTTGGAGTAAACTACCTAGTGAATATAAAACTAATTTCCATTTGCAGATCTTATTGCCGTGCTATATACATGACAATATTGGTTCTCATATAAACGATGGACCCGTGACATCCCAAAAACAGTGCCCCACTTGCAACAACAATATTCGATTTGTTTAAATAAATTAAGTAAATAAAAGTAAATATTATAAAATAGTCTAATAAGAATATACAGTGGTTAAATTCAAATAACCTGCCATTGAACCTGCAATAAAACATTAAAAATCCGCAAGCCAGTTGTTAAAATATGCATGGGAAATAAAAACAGAAACTGGTCGAAGAACTTGTATGTATACGTATGAATATACAAGGGACAAGGTATAACTAGAAAAATTACATAGTTCAATGGACATTTATTGAGTATTTGCGTTGCTAGTTGAAAACAGAAAAAGTCGATACTTTAAATGCTAAAACCTTGCAACATAGTTGCAGCATATATTAGCAACAGGTTATAGTCGATGAGAAAATATTTATAATACCGGGAGGCAGGTTATAACTAGAAAAATCAGAGTTCAATGGATTCTATAGAGTTTCTTTACACAAGTTGAAAATAGATAGATACTTTAAATCCTGTAGCAAAGTTGTGGAATAAATTATTTTATGTCAACTTGGAACAAGGTACAAATAGAAAAATTAAACGGGTTCAATATCATTTCTAGAGGTTATTTGCACTAGTTGAAAATAGATAAAACCCCTACCTTAAATGCCCTTCAGGCATATAGGCTGAATTTTTATTTAAATAAACTGTATATATACTAGAGAAAATCTCAGAGGTATCAGTTCAAGTCTTTACTTTATATTAATATAAATAATTTTATTAAGTTAAAAAAAAATGCCAAAACCGTCAGTATAATTATGGTCAACCAAAAAGAATTGGAGGTAGCCATTACCTCCATAGAAAATGAACAACAATTCGATGATGTGTTCCAAAATTTATTACAAATGTCCGAAACAACAAATGAAGAAAGCGAAGCAGATGAAATATCCATTAACCAGTTAGATGTTCCTCAAGAAAACCTACCAGAATCTCAAGAAGGCACAGCGGAAACCCAAGAAAGCACAGCCGAAACCCAAGAATTGTGGACTGCAGCAGACATCGATATGGAAGTATTGCCTCCATTGCAGAGGGAGGATTTACTTAAGGTAGACTACGACCTAGCAATTGAAGAAATCAATCACCTAAAAAAAGAAACCACCGAACGAATCAATAAGTACAGGATTCTCCTTGCAAATTGTGAAGAGTTACTTGGAGTATTAATTAAAGGGGAAAATGGAATAAAAGAAAATTATAAGAATATATTGCTCTCTGAAAAATTGTTAAAAATATACTATATCATTAGCATACTTAAATAATATATGTATACTTAAAAAAATTAATAAAACCTTATTACTGTAGCACTATTTATGTATTTTTATTAAAATAAAGTTTAATGCAAAAAACTATGATTTAATTTTAAAAAAACATATTTATAAAATATAAGTCATAATTTCTTAAAAAAAAATGATTTTTGTACAAACCTTACCCAAATATACTTATTATTAAAAACTCAACTAAATTGGTTTCTTGTATGGTCCAGGAATATGTAATTTGGCGGATTTTAGTTTTTCTGGAAAACTAAGCAAGCTCGTAAAAATATTAAAAAACAAAAAAAGTTGTAACTTAAGGTGTTTTATCCGAAAAAAAATTAAAAGTTGCAAAAAGGTCAGTGACATACATTTTTGTCAATAATATTAGCTAAGATGCATCCCACACCACCACTGATCTCACTAATTAAAACTTAATTTAGAGCTAAATTAATCATTTTTTCAACAAATATCCCAAACAAATTTTATTAAAATCAGATAAGACAAAATTAAGGTATTAATAAAAACCCGATTTTCTTTTTAAAGTTTAACACCTTGTATCTTACGAACAAAGCATTTCCGAACCTATGTTTATATGAACTTTTTTCATAAGATTGGCTTAGGAATACACCCTTAAATTCTCTTACCACATTTAGGAAACAACCTGTATATTAACTTTTGTATTTAGGGAAATCAGTAAGTATCACTTTTTAAAAAAATCTTAAAAAGGGCAGAAAACCTTATTCGACACTTTTACCATAATTTCTTTAAAAAAAGATTTAGGGACAATAAATTATTTAAATAATTATTATAAAGCTAAAACTCACCAGTACTTAAATACCAAACAAAGACTGCATATTAAATAAAAATAAAACTTACCATTTAATATGAAAAAAGTACATTTTAACCTAGATAAAAATCAAACACAAATATTATGCACTTACATGTATGCCCATAAAAATGCAAGAAGGAGTAATTATCAACAAAGTCTATTAGATAGAATACGCTTTGAAAACCGAATAATAAAAATAGAAAAAATACTTGCACCTATATTAAATAAAGATTTTCGAAAAGAGACATACGAAACGCGATTTGCATAAAATTAAAAACGTGTAAACAATAATACTGAACGCTATTCACTTTGAAAGAAGACTGGCGAGACCCGTTTTTGTGAGTCAACATACGAATCGCTCAAGGTAGACTTTCACTGTTCGCTGACGGGATTTTAAACTGTACCAAAATGTTGGAATTTATTTAGATAGTAAAAGTCCTTTAATTTAATAACTTACCTAAGTATCTTGTATTATCTCATGGATACAATGTAAACAAACTTTTATTACACAAACATTTGCTGATTCCGGTAAATTACAGTTATAACAAATGGGTGTAGTAAGAAAATATTGACACTTTAAGCAATAGTTTAAAAGCTTTTTACTAAAATCATAGTAATCACAAACACTGCAAAGTATATCGTTAAAACTCATTGTATTGAATGAAGAAATATTGCAAGTTGCTTAAAACTTGTTTTCTTATGTTTATATACGAGGGCTATTTTTTAATAAATCCCTTGTGTTACAAAATAATTAAAATTTAAAAAGAAACTTGTAGACAAAAAAAATTGTAGGACTATAAATATTCTTTATTTTAGATATATAACTAAAAAAAATACAGGGTGACCCAAAAAAAAATCCTGTTAGCCGATTTAGATGATATTTAGTACACTCATTTAATTTAATAGAGCACTTGCAAAGCTCTGCCTTGGTTATGATTATTGCACAGTCAATATTATTAAGAAAAAAGTACACCATTAACTTTTTTAAAGGTTTTTTTAATTTTACATTAAGTCATATACAGGATGTTTCCTAATATAGGTAAAAAAGGGTTAAAGCTTTATTCTTAAGCCATTTTTATGAAAAAAGTTTATGTGAAACGAGATAGATATTTATGGAAAAAATGGATTACATTCCTTTATCCCCCTCACCCCTAAATTCTTAAATGTGGCGAGTGATACATCATTTTAAAGCTTCTGACGAGTACTTTATAACCTCAGAATATAAAGTTAATATCTTCACCTACTACAAAATGGCGGTACTTTAAATATTACCCAAATAGCTGACACCTAATTTTAAAAAGAAACAATACCCTAATTTTTCTTGTATGGTCCAGGAATATACAGTTTAGCCGATTTTAATTGTTTTTTGAAAAACTAATCAAGCTACGTAAAAATATTATATACAAACAAGTTTTATTTTTTTATGTGTATCAACAAAACATTTTTTTTCATAAAAATGATGAATATGCAATGAGAGTAAAAAAATAACCAATAAATGCAAACTTGCATATAAAAAAATACGTTATGGGTTATAATGTAATTTATTTGATATTTTTTAGTACATATAGGCGGAGTAGCCTTAACAATAGGATATGAATATTTTATGTGTTTACCGATATACATTTAAAGCACTCATTCATACAATGATTAATAATACATCTTTTACAAAATCTTCTATGTTTACACTGATGCGTTTTTCTTATCTTACATATTTTACAATAAACTCTAGGTAATTGTACCATAGATTCAGGCATTGCATTAACATATTTTATCATTGTGTTAACAAGGTTTTATCTAACAAATGATTATTTATATTAGCCTTGATCGCTTTATTACATATTAGGCAAGCCGAACATTCCACCGTTAGAGTAAGGTTAACGTCACATAGGGTACAGGAGAGTTTTTTTGTACAGCAATTTACAGATTTTGTATGGTGGGTATTAACATGTTTATAAGTTCCTAAAGCCACGTTTATACTATGTTCAAAATAACAAGGGTTGCACAAAATAAAGACGCCTAGTTGTTCACTAATTACTGTAATGTAACTCTGTATTACACAAATAGAGCGACTAAGATAAGACGGTTTGATTGATTCACTAGCTTTTATTTGTTTGATTCTTATTAACGCCTCACTACCGCACCCCTCTTCCGAATCTTCAACCCAGCTATCTTGTTCACTGTCACTGTCTGTTAAGTTTATATTCCTATCCGCATTCAAAAGAGTAATTTGTCTGGTGTCTAAAAGGTTCCGCTTAACTTTAAAACGTATTTCTTGGTCGTTGTATATTGACTTAATACTAGATGTTTGCTGTTCTTCAGCCATATTATTGCGTAAAGACTAAAAATACATAGTAGTTGATATATAAGAGTAGCCCCCTCCTAATACCATATCCTACCAGTAGTTCTCTTACCTCCCTCCTACCAAAGACTAAAAATACATAGTAGTGTGTATAGGAGGAGTTTAAAACAAAGTATAATATCTCCCCCTCCTAGTAGTGTGTATAGGAGGAGTTTAAAACAAAGTATAATATCTCCCCCTCCTAGTAGCAATCCATTATTTAAGCAAAGAAACACAAGCTTGAACATTTATTACCACAATGAATCCATCCACAGATAGATTTGGTCTACTCTTAAATGAAACTGTATACTACTTGAACAAGTCAAAATCAAAGTGGGTTAGCATTGGATATGCTCTTCAAAGAAGATACGAGCCTGTAATCAAGCTTGGAGGATTTAAATACAATCAAATTGTGCTTTTCAATGAGGAAGAATGGTCTTCTTTCTTAAATAACACGCTTCACGCTTTACCTGTAATTGAATCTTCTCTCGTACCCGTTTTTGGCCACGTCTTATTTTAAGTGTTAATTCGAGTCTCGGTCCGAGTGAAAAAGAAAAACTTTCTCCCTGAACTATCGAAGAAGACGGATTACTGGAGGCAACTAAATCTGAACAAGGTAGGTGAAGATACTAATCCAGTGATTACGTAACACTCAAAGGTCCTTCGGAAAATCTCAAAATAACTCTAATTTTCTAAAATAACTCTATTCAAATCAGTTGACTTGCGCGAATTAAGACTGTATAAAATGTAATAAAAACCAAAAAGTTGAGATCCTAGCAAAACTTTGCCAAAATGCAACTTAGATCTTATAGAAACCAACGCCGTCAGTAGTGTAGCTAGCGGGATTCTGTGACACTTTTTTTGTACTGCGCATGCGCGAAAAGACAAAAAGAAGTCGATGGCATGTTGTCCACTCTTCAGCAAAATTTCTTCAGCAGGTTATCTTTGTTCTTGGAAAAGATTATTATCTTTTTTAAGATCTATGATGTGAAGTTAGTCTCAGATAAGCTGAAGAAGCCACAAGACTTCTTGTACAATCTTCGCTATAGCATTCTTTTAGTCTTAAGGAGGTAAATTTAAGGTAATTGATTATTTAATCTGTTACTAATGATGTTGTGATGACGTCGTTAGTACAAGAAGTCATGTGACTTCTTGGTTCTTCGTGAAGCCTAAAAGAAGTAAAGAGAGAGATGGATATAGGTGGGTATGGAAAGAGACAAAAAATATAGGAAAAGAAAGCTGGGTTAGGCTTGTTTTCTCTTCTTTCTCTGCGTACCTATATAATAAAAAAGTAAATTGGCGGGAAATTTTTAAAAAGGCTTGGCTTGGCTTGGGATAGATTCGATTTGAAAAAAGGTGGGAAAAATTATAACAACTTTTTTGGAATAAAACAACAAAATAAAATTTAAATGTGATGTGGTATATTTTTGTTCATTTTTTTAATTAATTAGTACAATTTTAATAATGGTTTCCTTTTAATTTTAAAGTAGTAGTTTTAAATTTTGATTCTTGTTTTTTCATTATTGATTTCACACATAAAGTGGATAGGCTGTTTGGTTTTAGATAGCTTTGGTTTTCTGGTTCTTCTTGGTCTTCATTGTCACTATACACGTTTGGCGAGTTGAATCTTACGGATTGAATTTTAATGTATTATACACTAATAGATAGAGAGTAGACAGAGAACGACTGCATCGGTAACCTCCCACCGATAGCGGCGCCGATTCCCCGTACCGCTCGCAATGTGAATTTAATTTCGGCTGGCTCGCATTGCTCGCACTGCTGGCAGCTGGCAGTGATGTTTAGCAAGCGCTTGGAGCCATAGGTCAGCCTCGAATCAAGTATTGGAATTTTACGCGCTCACGATAGATAAAAATGTATGTTGTTTTTTAACGTGCCCATAATCGCAAGTCAAAAAAACAACTTTAATATGCTCAAATCTTAAAAACCTTTGGTGAAAACTAAATACAATATTCTAAAATAAAATGAAAAATAACTCTTAAACAAAATAATAATTCTAATTGAATGGATTATTTAATAAGGTGTTTAAATTCACCTCCTTGTTGGGCTTCACAGTATCTCAACCTGTCGTAAAATTATTTGCGTACATTGGCTAACATTTCAAATGTAATGGACCTAGAAATATTAATAATTCCAAGCCGCAATTCGTCCAAATTAACGGCTCTTTCATGTCGGTGTTTGTAAAGAATTTCCGTCAAATAGCCCCATAAGAAGAAGTCGCACGGCGTCAGATCTGGAGATCGCGGAGGCCATGGTATTGTACCTCTTGTGGAAATAAGCCGTTCAGGAAAAGTGTTTGTTAAATAGTCCTGCACTTGTCTAGCGTTGTGAGCGGGACATCCGTCTTGTTGAAACCAAATTTCATTAAAATTAACATCCAAGTTTCGTACAGCGGGTATAATATTTTGTTGCAATAAAAGTAAATATCTCTCAGAGTTCAAGGTACCATCAATAAAAAAAGGACCTACAATGTGGTTGGCTAAAATACCAGCCCAAACATTTACCTTTTGCGGGTATTGAGTTCGTAATGGTACACTTAAATGTAGATTTTCCCGAGACCAATATCTCACGACTGAAGGATTATGTCGACCTAGAAGAGAAAAAGATGACTCGTCTGTAAATAAAATATTACTTGTGAAGTCGTCATTTTGATCAATTTTTTCTCTTAAGGTTTCACAAAACTCCAAGCGTTTTATTTGATCTTCTGGAAAAATCTCTTGAGTGTTTTTAACTTTATAGGCTTTGTACTTATTTCTTTTCAAAATATCACGCACTGTACGGCTTGGAATATCAAGTTCTTCAGAAATTTGGGAGCTAGAACAAGGTTCACTTACTTCCACAAAAGCACACACATTGACCTCCTTTTCAATCCTAGCGTCAGGTGTTCGACGAGGTTCCTGATCGCCACTAGAACATTTTGCACACCGATTTACACATCCCGACTGCTCAAATTTATGCCAGATATTATAAATTGTTTTAGTAGTAGGGGCTTGCTCATCAGGATATGCAAATATAAAACGGCCGACAACTTCTTCTGCACTATCCGCACGACAATACCATTTAATGATATTAATCTTTTGTTCAACAGTGAAGACCATTTTTATTTTATTACTGTATCCGTCTTCGTACCAAAGGTGGAAATAAATTGTAAACATGATCGGCTAACACGTACTTAGGTATGCGAGGAATTGCAACCGAACTTTGACCGGACTGATAAGCGCAACGACGACACGATAACCGCCCAGGGTGGAGCGAAATTTGTTCTCGCTCTACTCCGTCTCCTTCTTACATATTGCGCAAAAATCATATTCGAAATTTTTCAAGCGCCGAACGTGTATAAACAGGACCAGGGGTGTTCTGTATGATTTTCTTGGAATATAGTAAACGAATTATTTATAATGGCTATTGCACATCTATGAAAGGAATTTTCCACAAGGCTTAAGTGTTTTCGAATTGATTCTTCAGGGTTGAATAAAGTGTTTCTACATAATAATATTTTAACCTTAATTTTTGTTGAAGTATTAAGCTGAATATGCATGCTGGCATAAGAATAGGTTGTTATATTGTGGGAGTATAGATATTGTATTGGTTGTTGATTAATTTGTAATTGACTATTAACTGTACATCCAATTGAAATTATGTTCATAATATTGAGACACTCCCATGCATTCAAGTGTTTGCCAGGATCAATATTTAAAAAAATGTGTTAAAACTTAGACTTTTGGTTTATTAAACATGCTACAAAAGCACCATAATAATAACAAAAATAATCAGGGAGAATGTTTTTTGAAATATGTTCAAGAAGATTTAAAATGGGTACTGTTTTTTCTGTTAAATTTAAATCGATTCGTCCAAACTTTTTTGTTGTATACATTATTGAAAAGCATGGTATTTATTTTATTTATTGATAACGACATAGGGTAACGGGTACAGTTATTGGCCACTTTAGCAATGTTTGTCTGTTTAATAGTCAAAAATAAATCTCCTTTTGAAAAAAAAACAATTGTATTTATTTTATAACATACATAAAATAGTAAGCAATGAGTCCCAATAGAAATAATAAACCAAACATAATTAACAAAAATTTTTTTGAAACATAAATGAAAAGGTAACGAAAAATACAGTCATTGGCCATTGTGTTATAGTGATTAGCCATGGGGATCACAGATATTGGCCAGCAGGTAAATAGGTTCATTTGTAGGTACATCTTAGGCACAAAAGAACCTACCTAGTATAAAATAAATTGAAAAAAACTTAAAAAATAAAATATAACATATTAGCCTTAAAGATAAAGAACTCACAACAAGAGGTAAGTATTTACAATACTTAAATACTAGTAGTTTTTTTTTACTTTGGTACATGCTGTACATATAAACTTATTAGGGAATACTGGGTTATCACAAGATTTTTTAACACAGATTTCGTGGAATACTCGAGTACAACTATAGCAACGTATACCTGCTTTTCTTACAGTTATATTAAGTAAACAGCAGTGACATAAACCTGTACAAACCGTAACATTAGTAAGAAAATTGGAATTATTTGGGCGCTTAATGACTACATCGGAAATGACCTTTATTTTTGTTGGTGTTTCATTTATGAATAATCTTCTTTTAGTTGAATCGGGCAGACAAGAATGGTTTACAGGTGAAAAGTCATCTAGGTTATTAGGCATTATTGGTTTAAGTGGAGAGACTAAGTTAGATACGTTTTCGTTTTTATTAGGAGAGCTAGAGCGTATGGGAAGTATTATCTTCAGGCCCTCTGAACTTCTAATTTTTTTAGATGGGGAACCACTTTCCGGCAAATGTACCTTGACCTTGTTTTTTAAATGAGTTACTTTTATATTTGGGGTATTTTCCCTAGTCTCTTCATTTAAATCTAAGTTAACATTTAACGTCAACTTCTTTGGCGTAATTTGACTATGATTTGTCGAACATGATGCTATTTCATTTTTATTTTTATTAGTTGTATTCTCTTCTAAAAATGTATTGGTAACTGTCCTATCTTTCTTTAGTATTTTGGAACATTTTTTTATAGTTTTCCCTTTAATGGATTTTCCTTTAGACTCCTTTTTTAGTTCCTGTACTTTTAAACGTTCGTATTTTCGCTTTTTCTTTTCTTCTAGTTCAAACTGTTTTCTTTCTATTTTTGCTTGCTCAGCATTTTTTCGAACCGTAGATGTTAAAACAAACGGAAGTTTTTCTGTCTGTCTCTTACCTTTTCTTTCAGGCGTTGTGGCCAGAAAAATACTCGCTGAAAGATTTATCAACTTTACTTGAAGCGGACGAATACGTTGGATTCTCAGTAACTGTATTAACGTCAAAATTGTCTATATTGTTTATATGACTTGTAGATGCAACTTCATCCACTACAATATTTTGAACCATTTCTCCATTCAGTTCTTCTTCTAAAACTATTGGAATGTCCTCAACTTCAATAATCTGTTCTAAATTCAGTTCAGTTATATTAGGGGCTGTTATTTCTTGATGATTATTAGTCTCGGCATTTCCTTTATCTTTAAAAATATTGTATATATTGAAAAGCATTTGAAGTTCTTCGCTGGGATTTTCTTCTTGATTAAAATTCTGAAATAAACTAATTTTTTCTAAACCCACAACCGATACATATTCTTCAAATGTTATGGAAGTGATTAAATTTATTTGATTTGGAATAATGCTTTTAGGGATCTTTTGTTTTCCTGTACATTTTGAAAAGTCTATAGCGCTGGCACTCCAGGGAAATAGACCACATGCCCTGAATCCATTTTGAATAACTTCAGATTTTAATTCTGCTAAAGCCGTTGAAAGTATGGGAGCAAAATTTTCTTTTGTTATTACGCTCCTTGGATAATCTCTGCGAAACCTTTGCCTGCTCTATTCCAATAAACTTTTAAGGGTTTAAATGCAGATACATCTGCCGGTTGCATGATTCTAGTTGCATTTGGGTATAATGCAATAAGAATAATACCCAGTCTGGAGCATAGTTGACTAGTTTGGTATGTAAGATGCGTTACGTGACCATCAACAAACATAATGATAGGAAACTTAGTTCCTTTTGCCACTAAAGATTTATAGAGGACATTGCCGGTGTATTCGTAAAAATTATCATTTTTCATCCACCCATTATCACTACACCCTACCCCCAGCTACCAGGAACAGAGTTAGTAACTTGTAAAGGTAACCTTTTATAGGGGTAAATGACCATTGGAGGAGTAATTTCACCTGCAGCTGAAAACTTAAACATAACGGTTAAATTAAATTTAGGGTTATGTTCTATTTGATATACGTTTTTTGAGCCCTTAGTAGCTAAAACACGCTTATTTTTTGGACATAATAAGAAACAAGTCTCATCCCCGTTGAACACTCGAGTTGGGTCCTGTAAAATGTGATAATATCCTTTCTCGACCAAGTAAGTTTCAATTTCTGTAAACCATTTACGTATGTCACTTTCGGAAACATTGGAACTGGCCGCTGTAATAGCTTCTGAGTTCTTAATGTAATATCTGGGGTCTTCGAAGAAATGCTCTAAATCAACCTCTCCCAGGTTTATTATTGGAAAAAGGTACATTAGGTCGTGGATTTTCATCCAAGAACTGTTTAACACTAATCTGAATATCCTCTACATGCAGTGGAAAACCTTTTGATTGACTTGTTTTAATCCAGTCCTTTATCAGTAGTGTAAAATGTAACTTCCAAATTAAATTAGACTAATATTAGCATAACAGCTTTGTGGTAGACCGTATACATAATAATTATCATTCCTTATATGTGGGTTAGAATGAGTAATAAACAACATTCCTTTGAAGGTCAATGTTATGTTTATACTAAAAGATGTATCTGGTGTTTTCCTGGTTATATTAATATTTTTTTGTTTATGTAGTGCATCTCTAAAAATTGTAAAAAATAAAAAAGGTAGGGAGAAATCATTAGTATATAAGGATAATTTTTTTGTAAAGTTATAGTTTGATTTATGAGGATGGCGTGCACAAAAGTATGGAACGATATTTCAAGATTTCCAAATTTATCTGAAAAATTCATGATTTATTTTCAAGATGAATTGAACTGGAACATTTTAAGTAAAAAACAAATATTAACAGAATATTTTATAAGAACATATTTAAACAAAGTTAACTGGGATTACATATCTCAATACCAAACTTTAAGCCTAGATTTTATTAATGAGTTCCAGACAATGGTTAATTGGGATTACATATCAACTTATCAATTACTAACGGAAAATTTCATTCGCGAACATAAGTCACAAGTAAACTGGAAATATATTAAGAAGTACCAGTATGTAACTCCAGAATTTTTGAATGAGATGGAACCATACATCAAGACATTTAATGAAAACAATTAAAAAATTACCTATATATTTTATTTTAAGTATAGTAATGTAAATGTTTTATGATCTTTAATAAACAAACATAAATAATATTGTATATTTATTATGTCAGATAAAATCAATTATTTATAAATGAAAGTAACATATTCACACCTTAAAACCCACTTATTACGTAAACAAATATAAATAAAAGCATATTAATTATTATTATCTAGTATAGTTTAGTTTCTTGTTATACATACAGTATTGGCCATATATATTTGGACAATATATTCATTTTTGATAGAAATGAAATAATTTTTAAGGGCCCGTTTATTATTTTTATTTTTATATGGCCTTTCTTTGTTACTACTCTAATTAATAATATAGTACTAAAATAAAACATGTAAATGAAAAAGATTATAATTAATTTGTATATGATTAATTGGATGTATGATTTTGCCTGGACAAAAATAAATGGACAAACTACAAATACCCAACTAAAAATCGTATTTATTAAAAAAAAAAAAAAATTAGTACAATATAACATGGTGAAAGTTCTAATACTTAGTGAAATAGCCATTATTATCAATAACTGCTTGACATCTCCGAGAAAATGGACTCCAGAAGCTTGTTAATAACATCCATACTAATATTTCGCCATGAATCTTGTAAAGCTGCGAACAATTCGTCTAGATTCTTGTAATTACGATGCCGAATGCTTCGATCTAGATGTTCCCATAGATTTTCGATGGGGTTAAGGTCAGGCGATTGTGATGGCCACTTCATAACAGTAATTTTTTCATCTTTAAAAAACTGTTGGATTAATTTTGAAGAATGTTTCGGGTCGTTATCTTGTTGAAACACGTAAGTTAGCGACAACATCTCTTCGGAGTACGGTAACATCACATCTCTCAAAATATCCCGATACTTAAACTTATCCATAATGCCAGAGATTTTGTATAAAGGACCGATCCCATATCCAGAAAAGCACCCCAAACCATAACAGAACCTCCGCCATGTTTAACTGTCGGTCTGGTGTACTTGGGATTAAGTCTTTGGCCTTTAGGTCATCGTACATATTGGATGCCATCAGAATTAAATAAGTTAAATTTTGATTCGTCACTAAAGATGACTTTTTCCATTGGACGTCGCTCCAAGAAAGGTGATTTTTTGCAAACTCCAAACGGGCCTTCCGGTTTTTATTTGAGAGGAGAGGTTTCTTGGCGGGTCTTCTTGTGAGTAAGCCAGCTTCTGTAAGACGTCGTCTAATAGTCCTAGAACTGATATTTGTTACGTTCTGTTCTTCCAATTCGGCCTTAATTTTACTTGAAGACTTAAACGGGGAGTTTGAGCTAATGTTTTTGATGATTCTGTCAATTCTTGGGGTGGTTTTTCTACGACGGCCAGGTCTTTTCTTATTGTCGACACTAAGACGTTGCTTATATCTTTTTATTAAGGCATTAACAGTAGACCTAATCACTTTGAATTGGCGCGCAATATCAGCTTGACACCTTCCACTGTTGTACTCAGCATAATACGAAATTTTAAATCGTTGGATAACTCAAGTCCACGCGGCATTTGTCAACTAACAACAATCACGTCCTGGCTTACAATGATACAGAATTAGAACAATTCCGTCGAAGATAGGGGGAATTATAACAAAAAACCTGTTTGTCCAAATATTTTTGACCAACTATAAAAACATACTTTATTGTATAGGGGACAGAGAAAAAAAATATCACTACAATTCCAAACGTACATTCCATACAGATTATATTTATGTATTTACGATAACGTAAATAGTGAACTATTTGTTTATACAAAACAATAAAGATAATTTTATATTTGTCCAAATAAATATGACCAAAACTGTATATATACAGAGAAAAAAAAGTTTAAATAAATGAGTAAAGAACAAAATACAGTTTGCATTGATCTACAAGGTTATTCCTGTTCAAAAGTCTATTTTTTTTATTTGATAAAATTATATATAAGATGATAATAAAATTATTTATCAGAGGAACCAAAACCTTTATCTCCTCTAATTGATATATCCAAGACATGAACTTCTTTAAAAATATGACTGCGTTATTTTTTCAAAAATTATTTGTGATATACGATCTCCAGGTTTAGTTATGAACTGATTTTTTCCATGATTAAAGAGAAGTAATTTAATTAATCCTCTGTAGTCGTTGTCAATAACTCCTGCTCCAACTTAAATTTTATATTGAAACGCAAGACCTGATCAAGGGGCTATTCTACCGTACACACCTTCTGGAATTTTAATTTTTAAACCAGTATTTACTAAAGCTCTATTACCTGGTTCAATAATTAAACTTTCTACGCTAGTTACATCATACCCTGCTAATCCTTTAGTTTTTCTAGCAGGAAAAAAAGCTTGAAGATAATCTTTGCAATATTTGACTAACATCTATAACAAAAGAAACAAAATAAAAAAAATAATTTATTGATCACATCATATTCTGGTTTAATAAATACAAGAACAAAAATAAGTAAAAGAAATGCATTTTACTTATAAAATATTAATAATATATAAAATATTAATAAAAAATTGATAAGTAGGTAAACAGATAAATTACAATATTTGATTACTATTATTAAAAGAAAAAATATTAACATTTATACATAACAAAATTTATTTTTTTATCTTTTAGTACAAAAATTTTGTATGTAAAAACTTTACATTGGTTACAGCACAAAAAGATGAATCTTTTTCGTGAAATGAACAATTAGGATAAGATCGTTTAAGAACTGGTTGCTCTATAACGGGACAATTAAGAAATTTTTTTAAATAATCTGTCTTTTGTCTCCCCCTTGTAAATACATTGGTTTTGTTTTTTGTTAAATATTTTAGGATTGATTCAAATTCTTGCAATTGAACAAATCTATAAAATATGAATTACATATAAAATATTAATAAAAAAAAATTGATAAGTAGGTAAACAGATAAATTACAATATTTGATTACTATATTTAAAAGAAAAAATATAATTACATTTATACACAACTTTTTTTTAATATCTTTTAGTACAAAAATTTCTTATGTAAAAACTTTACATTGGTTATAGCACAAAAAGATGAATCTTTTTCGTGAAATGAACAATTAGGATAAGATCTTTTAAGAACTGGTTGCTCCTCCAGTTCTATAACGGGAATATTTAGAAATTTTTTTAAATAATCTACCTTTTGTCTCCCCCTTGTAAACACATTGGTTTTGTTTTTTGTAAAATATTTTAGGATTGGTTCAAATTCTTGCAATTGAACAAATCCACTCTCCCACAAAATGCAGTGGTGTTCTTCTTCCATCCATTCCACGACACTTAAATTTAGATTGGAAAGTTGGTTTCTTCCGCAGGGCGGCGAAAATACAAAATGGTTCAACTGAGTCCCATCAAATATTGCTAATTCTTTTGGTAAGAAGTTGTTCGTTCCAATTATAAACACTTGAATATCGATAACAGTAATCATCTTGCGATTCTGTATAAAAAAAAAGTGTCAAGATAAAAAAAATTACCTAAAAATGTCTACATTAGGTAAGTAACAAATACATAATTCTTTTTCATGAAATGCATATTGTGGTTTTGACCGTTTAATTATTGGATGTTCTTTAAAAAAAATAAAAAAATAATTACCTAAAAATCATCATCAGAAGTACTAAAATCCATATTTAAGTCCCATTCTGACTCGCTAGAACTAGTTTCGTATAAGGTATTGTTATCATCAAATGATATACAAGACAAAGAAGAAAATTTTAAATTTGTAAAAAAAAACGATCCAATCTTACAAATGTCACAATAATTTAAGTTAATATTATCTATTATAAAATTGGCAGGAGAATTTAATTTAAAAGATGAAACACTATTGTTAACAAAAAAAATTTTTGTGTTATTCATTTTAAAATAGGAATAACATCTTTTACAAATAGTGTAATATTTGTTATTCATCATAACTAAATATTTAAATTTTTTAACAGTAAAAAATCCTAAACTAGAACCTATAATGTTTCTTAAAAAAGTTCGGCAACAAGGGTAAACAACCCCAGTACTTAAATCTATATGACTGCTACACTCATAGATATCATAATTAAAAGACTTAAAAAAAACTTTCCACAGTGTTTGACGATTGTCAAAAAATTTTTTTTGTAGATTTATCGGCAGTTCAAGATTATTTGTAAATAATTTAGGAAAACCATTTTCAATTTGAACTATAGACCCAAAACAGTTTATTAATGTAATTTCTAATAAGGTTTTTGGAGAATATGTTTTATATTCTTCACTAAAATTTTGAATAAATCTTTTTTTATAAGTAGAAAACATTTTTTAACTTACTTTGTTCTTGTTAACCAACGACTATGATGTGATAAATTTACTCAAATAACATGCTATATTTATATGAAACCCTACATCTAGTTTTACATTTTTTTCAAAAATTAAATAGTTAAAAGTACCTTGTACACAGTTGTTGGAAAACCTTGCTTTTCCATTTTTTTCTTGTGATGAAACGAGGGAGCGGAAAATGAAAGTACAGCATATAGCTATATAAGCAGGTGAATAAATTGTTAATGCATTCATTATTAAACAACATTTGCTGCACAAAAGAGTAAGTAAACCTTTTATCACCTATATTTTTTTAAATAAATATATATTTATTTTAAATATTTTACGATGAGTGAATATGAAGGTTTTGTTTTTGATAACTCTCAAAAAAAATGTATAACCTCTTTACAGTCTCTCGCATGTAAAACAATATCTTTTAATTTAAAAAATGCATCTCATTGTTTATCTTTACCGTTACCTTCAATATTAAAAGCTTGTATTTTAGAGGGTTATAAGGAAAGTTATTTTAAAAAATCTGAAAATAAGGATTTAATAAGTAATAATAATTTTGAATTTGATTATTTTCTGGCGCGATATTATGTGAAATTATTTCAAAAATATACGGAAAATAATAATAATAATATTTGCCACCCTGACTTTTTTAATTTTTTAGAAGATACATGTAAGAAGAATATGTAATTTTTTGGTTTTATTATAAGGTAACTTTGTTCAATATGGAAATTATTTGTTGTCTCGATTGTTTTAAAAATATCTATTGGCAAATTTGGAGTAAATGTGACATTAGGTATGTTAAATTTAATAAAATAAGGGAAGAGGAGAGTATTTCAAGGGAATCAGTATTATTTAAAATTGGGGATACTTCTAATTATTGTAACATTTGTTGCGTTAAACTATGTTTTAAAATAAATTCAATAAGAGCACCTCATATTTTTGGTTATTTTAATGAAAATATTATTGAAACCTTTGATATATTTGCCAATGTTGATTGCCCGTTGTCTTTTTAGCTTTAATTTTTAGTTTGTTTTCTTTTTTACAGAAAAATGAAAAAACTTAAAAACGTTTGATCACTAAAGTTTTAATAAAATTACGTATACATTTTTATTATGCTTAAATAAATGTCTAAATTTTCATAAAATTCAAGTACAGCCGCTTTATCTATCAATCATGGTCCGCAAATTCTGTAATACATTTTCTACAAACATCAATCTCTTCCTTGGGCTCCTGGCTTTGTTTATCATACCACGGGTGTAGCGGAAATTTTTCAAGAAATTCACCCATTTGTGGATTATCAGTATAAACCCCTAAAGCCCGTTTTTGAAGTCCCTCTATGAATGAATCGTTAAAAATATAGCGAAGGTCGCTGTGCGATAAAAAGGCGTTTTCGTCATCAATAGAAAATTTAAAATTGCATTTACAGTTAAAACATATATACATGGCGCTCTGTAAAGAAAATAAAACACTATACCGTGAAACGCTAAATCAAACAGCAAAAAACTTACCGATAGCAGAATAAAAACTATGTGACACTTTTACAAACTGCAAAAAACACACTGTTACGAGCGCGCGCTGTTGGTTTTTAGGAAAGCTCGGTTGTTAAAAATTATTGCGTAGGAGGCAGCAGCAAACATTAATAAATTTATACTGTTGTGTATATAATGTACTAAATTTTTAAGTCTATTTCATAATAATAGCATAAAATGACGTTTTAGCGTATATTATTTCAATTATTTGACTTGCGAATATTAAACATAGGGGTAATTATAGATAGTTTTTGTGCTTATGCCAAATTATATCTTAAAAAATATTTTAATTAATTGTACTAAATCGGGTACATTTATGGTGATTAAATGTGCCGGTAAAGTTATTATGGAAAATTTTTATTTTAAATGATTCTTATTGGTTTAGAGTTTTATCAGAAATATGGTTGTTTTTTCTGTAAATCTGGCAGGGTGGGAGTAATTCTTTAAATGCGCAGTTTTTTGTCTAAAATTTATTAGTTTGTGTTATAAACTTGAGGTTTTTTTTTTAAAAATGGCTGCACCTACACCCTCAAACTCCCTCGATAACATTAATGCCTCTGGTTTATTAGAGTCTAAAATAATAAAGCCAAGTGAACTAGTACTTAATAAGCCCTATCCTATAACCAATATATTGAACGTAGAGGGAAAGTTTAGACCCTAAACGCGGGTCTCTTTGGGTACCCTTGGTGACCTCTTTTTACCCAAACGAATGGCTTTAACCCCCGAGCGCGTAGAAGCCCTCAACTCCAGCGCCAGCCCGTTGTGTTTGGTGTTCCGTGGAATGAAAACAATTAAAAAATTCAACAAGGAAACCCCGCTCTTCGAATTCATCCAAGAAAAGTGGTAAGATTTTTATAACTATTTAACTATGTGTGTGTAATTTTAATTTTTATCTAGGAATGGTAATGGGACCTACTATTGCAATAATTGTATGAAATATTTCTGCTACTGCCCTCTCTCTATCTCGTTTCATAAATTTTACTGGTAATATTTTTACCGCCGACTATATTCAAAATACTAAGTTGCTTTTTTATTTTCAGAAAAACATAATCGGAACCTGAGCCCGCAAATTACTATATATCTATGAAATGTATTTTTTAATCGCTGTCATTATAGAACATTTAAAAAATATTAATTATTTTTGATTTAGCGTTCCCTTATCGTGCTATATTTTTAGTATAATTTATTTAGGGTATATACACAGAAACAATGTTTAATTCGTGATTAATAAACACCGCTATTTCAAAAGATATGTTTGGATCGGCGGGCATCACCCCAGAATATAAGCTCCACATTTATCTCGGTTGATACTTCAATATTTGTTATCATGATTGTATACTAAAAATTTATATTTTAGATATTTTTACTGTTTTAATAAATTTAACTACATATGCCCATACTTCAATCGGGTAGTTCGACATCAACAAATCATCAACAAACATTTTTATAATTACTCGTTCTAAAAAATAAAAACCTCTGGTGCACACATTTTTTTAAGTTTTTTTTTGCTAGTTTGATTTAACGATCTCGTGGTACTTTTATAATTATTTGATTTTTTATTTAAGGTAAATATGCAGTAGCTTGGTTGTATTATTAATATAAATTTTTATATAATAGGTGGCCCACGGGGTTTGTCCGGTCCAGACCAGCTCCCCGGCTGTGTTATCGTACGGCATGTCGGTCACCACTATTGTATACTGAAAATTATTTTATTAGATAAATACCAAAATTTTTAAATATCAAAGCTTACGTTCGTCTCCGGCAGTATATTTTGCAGTACGCCCTCCGCAAAAAATATCAACCCCACCAATTCTAGAGAGAAATAAAAACCGTTTTAATTTATATATTTTCAACACTTAGAGAAATAACGCCGACGCCCAAATTGTTAAACATTAAAACTTACCCTCGTTTGTATAGTAGTAGGCCATGGTCAAAAATTGCACTATAAAATAAAAATTTACACTAGTTACCTGGGGTATTTAAACAAATCCCCACCTGCAAACGCCGGTTTTTTGTCTAATGAATATTTACACTTTTAATCTATCTATTCAATGCAATTTCTTGATTCATATCGGTATTCTATATATGAATGTTTTTGCAACTAATTATTTTTAGACGCCGTTCACACCTTTTACCTGGGTTTTTAATCAAAAAATTTTCTCTGTATGTATATAAAGATGCCCCCCAACATATATTCCTTAATATTTTATACAAATCATGTAATAATATTTTAATCTAATATTGTCTAAACCAGCTGACTTGACATACTGACAGACCTTCAGCCCTTTTGCAATTTGGGGTGATAAATTGCACATTTTTAAACGTACCAAGATAATAATTTTTGGCGAAATACCCTAATTATTATTATTTTGACAGTCCCAAGTCTGTGAAAAACGCGAGGGAAAAATGCTGTGGTTGTTAATTTTTTTTTTTTTTGGATCTCTAGTATCATGTTTTGTTTTTTTTTTAACCTGGTACTTTAGATCTGAGGCTTTAACGGTTGCGCCAATCAACTAGGGCAAACCCTTCAACCAACTAAGATGGGTGTCTGTTCTAGGTGATAATTTCACTGGGACCGATGTGTAATATTGCGTTTTTTATTAATATTGTACGTCGGTGCTAGAACTTAAAATCAGGATGCGATCATTCAACTATATGCGGGGGTGGTTTCAGTATTAATTACCTATGTATGCTGTGTTTTTACTAATATATCTGCTTAATGTTAAAAAAATCTATTATTATAATTATTAGGTGCGGTACAAATATATCTGGATTTTTTGAAATATTATTTAATTTTTCTATTAATTGTATGGTGACGTCATTATCTTGAATCTGTATTTTACCCCATCTGTTTTAATATTTTTTAGGTATACCGCCGTGTACTTTTTTTGCTTGAGAATTGATATATTATTATTATTGATTTATTACTTGGTACTTTGTATTATTATTATTTTAGGGATTTTTTGATTTATGGTATTTTTCAGAGCTCTCCGCCTGCTGATTGGTCCGTAGTAGTAGATGCATTTGTTAAAATATAATTTTTTCCTTTGGTTCTGTACTTTTATATTAATTTTTACCATCTCTGTCGACAACAGCTTTATTAGATTATTTTAGGTATTTTTTTACCAGCATGTTGTTATTTTACAAATACAAAAACAGGTAGGATGTGGGGTAAAATATATGTGTTTTAAAATCATCTCGCAACTATTGTTTGTTCTGAATAATTCAACAAGGCGCGATTAACAATAGGCATAAAGGCTTGGGCACACAGAACGCGGTCTGCCCGTGGCGGTCTGTACCGTCGCGGTCTAGCGTCTCGAAAGCGGTCATCGAACGTCACACAGAGCGCGGTCCTAGCTTAATTTCAGAGGCGGTCAATTCCGTTTGTGAGAAAAATGTCCGATTCCGAAGATGAAGTTTTGTTGCTTTACGCAATGGCAAAATCTAAAAAAAAGAAATTATGGGTACATGAAATTAACAAGAGAAGAGAGCAATACGGCGAGTACCACAGGTTGTGCAGAGAACTAGAAACACATGAAGACCGTTTTTTAAGTATTTTCGAATGTCACGAGACTGTTTTGAGGAAATTCATGACCTAATAAGCCAAGGTATAATAAAATGTACTACAAACTGGAGGAGACCAATTTCTACAAGAGAAAGACTTGTAGTTTGCTTAAGGTATGTGTATTTCATATTAAATATTTTAAATCTAGAACAAAAACTGGTAAGATTTTTTATATTCCAGTGATTGGTTATCAATATTTGTGTGCGCACTGCGTTGCGTTGAACTGTGGTCATGTGGCATAGGTGAACGGTTTGGTATCGGTGCAGAATGACGATCAATATTCAAAATGTTCAAGCAGTTTTCAGATTCTCTGTAGCTGGAGAAGGTTGAAGGGTTTGTACAACCAACATGCAATGTGGTTGTATTATTTGCTGTACATTGATTACTGTAGTGACTTGAGTCATCGCAATTAGTTATATCAATCTGCGAACAGGTTGAGTTACTGGAAGCAACTGACAAACTTTTAGTTGTTCTTGGTTAGCAAGCTCGTCCAATTCTGCCTCGGCAAAAAATGTCGCAAGCTTTATTTTCAGTGTGGCTTGTTTCTTCTTTGAAAATGTCTTAAATGTTTCCGCATAACTAAGAAAAGGTGATCAATGGAATCATATGACTGTCTCTTTTTATTTTCTAGTAACTTATCACTTTTCAACGTCGTCTGCTCCCTGCTTTCTTTTTTATCTTTTGATTGAGTAGGCAAATTTAACTTCGACGTCGCCGGTGTTGAGAAAAATGATGATGACTGAGGAGGCGGTGATGTCTCTTGTTCAAGTTCGTTAGTGGACTCGCAATCGTTTAAATTTGGGGAGAATTGTAGAGAGGTTTCTTCCTGGGTTTCATCTATGTTCGTAAATGTTGAGCGTGAAGCTATCGTATCATCAAGAAAACTCATATGGTCACCCCATGGCCATTTTTTATATTTTTGGCAGCTTGTCCTGTACTGCCTTTAAGAGTTTTTTTGTATTTCATATAGGAATCCCTCAAATTTTTCCATTTATTTTTGACCGTTACACCTAAAATATATATATTATATATGTAGTACTGATTGACTAATCAGACAATAATGTTTTATATTATATGGCCTTTTTAGGTTTTTAGTTTGTAGATTTATATTTAAACGTGTTTTATAGTCGACGTAGCGTAACTTAGTATAAGACGTAATCCACAAATTAACGTAAAAGTAACGATTCGAAAGAGTCAAATTTAATGTCAAAATTGATTTATACAGGTGTTTCAATAGTAAGGTAAAATATTCAAGGGGATGATTCTTTGGTTCGTTTTAAGAAAAAACTTTATATGGTCGTATGTTCTAAACGTCTTAAATTTTGAGATACGGGGTGGTAAAATTTTCAAAAAATTATCTTTATTTTATTATATCTATGATACCACTCAAAATATTTTAATAAAATTCGGTATAAAGCTACTATGCAAGCATTTTCTGATGTAAAACAATGCAAGGGGTCGCTCATTCCCATTTCATGTGTTAATGCAGAGAAATGTTTCTTATTTTTACGCGAAAACCGTAAAAGTCGGAGGAAAGAAAATCAAGAGATAAAATTTGCTCAGAAGTAAATGGTAATTATGAAAATAATCTTTGTTGGGAGAAAAAGCAGTGGCGTACAATATTTTTCTATAAAAAATATTTAGTTGAAATCCCGCACGAACACCACTGGAAGAAATAAAAAAATTGTTGTACATCAGAAATTGCCTCCTAATGCATAGTATCTTCATATCAAATTTCATTGAAATATCTAGAGTAGTATCATAGATATAATAAAATAAAGATAATTTTTCGAAAACTTTATATTTATCTCAAAATCTAAGACGTTTAGGACATACGTCCATATGATTTTTTTCTTAGAATGAACCCAAGAATCGCCACCTTGATTATTTTACCTTACTTTTGAAACACCATGTATACGCAAAATGTATGATTGAGTATAAACGTTTTATAAAAATTGCGTTATATGACTATATAATAGGATCACGTTACGACGACTATAAACTAGGCTCTAGGGTTTAGAGAAATAATTACTATATTTTAAAGAACCCTGCACGGGCTTTCTATGAATTTGGATCACGGTGGAATTAGAAAAGTTTTGGGTAGTGGTTATTATGCCGCAAAATAATTTTTAGATATCTGGCTACTGGAGACTCACATCAGACTATTGCATTTTCCTTTAGAATGGGACGTTCGACAGTGACCAAAATTGTAAAAGAAGTATGCAAGGAAATTTGGAACGTGCTGCATACTATCTACCTGTCAAATCCAACAGAAGAAATGTGGAGGCAAAACGAGATTGGCTTCAGAGAACTTTGGGGATTCCCCAACTGCGTAGGAAGCATCGATGGCAAACATGTCGCTATAAAATGCCCGCCCAACACTGGTTCAAATTATTTTTGCTACAAAAATTATTTTTCAATCGTCCTACTTGCAATTGTTGATCCGTTTTATAAGTTTAGTGTTGTAGATATTGGAAGCTATGGGCGACATAGTGACAGTGGAATATTCGAAAACTCCGTTTTTTACCGTGAATTTATTGACGGCAAAACTCTTCTGCCTCCCAAACCACTGCCCGGAACCAACATCCTATTCCCCATGTATTAAAAGGTGATGAAGGTTTTGACTACAAACATATTTAATGCGTCCTTTTCCTAGACCATCGATCGTGGACGATGTAAGGAAGAAAATATTCAACCTACGTTTAAGTAGGGCTAGGCGAGTCGTTGAGAATGCGTTTGGAATTTTAGTTCAGAAATGGCGAATTTTTTACGACCGATTGATTTGGAGATTGAAGCTGTAATAGATGTTGTGAAAGCTACGTGTTGATACATAACTATCTTCGAGTTAAACAGGGGACTACTGTTATGATGGATACAGAAGGTGGAAACGAACCCATGCGTGCATTTAATGCAACAAGACCAACGAACGAAGACAAAACGCAGCATGTGAAGTGCGAGAAAATTTTGTAGCCTATTTTAATAATTAAAAGGTAAAAAAATACTACTCACTATTTTCTTCTAACTCCTTCAATAAAAGTTTTTATAATCTTTGAGGCTTGTATCAAAGACAGGGAAAGCCACGAACTTTTTCAATCAAAATTTCGGTCTTGTCTCCCATTTTAATAACAAATCCACAGGTCGGCGGTACGAAAAATCTGTCCCGAAATACAACCGAAAACTGACCGTCGCGTTCTGCCGCGCGTCATCCCGCCTTCTGTGTGGCGGGGATAACCTATCGGTTTACAATACAGATCGACGGTCTGTCCGCGACGGGCGGACGGCAGACCGCGTTCTGTGTGCCCAAGCCTTAAGTTTTAACCAAACGATTTTTGCTGAAAATATATAGAAATCTATTTTTCTATGCGGTTTGTTAACAACTATCTACGTCATCCACCCAGGGTATATACCGGACGGGTAAGTGCTTTTTTTATTAATTCACACAATTAATTTATACTTACCTTGAACGCTGTATTGGCTTTGAAATGTGACTCTGTTGTTACCTGATAAAAATAAAATTTTGATTAGTTAAAAATTAATCATCTACAACCTATTTAAGCGCCTAAAGTTGCGATCGGATTAAATGAATCGGTTTCAGTACATGCAATATTTGCGGTTTTTTGTGTAAATGATACATTGGGCGTTAAGTATATATTTTACTATAATTTATGTTGGTAGCAACCCTAATTTTGAAAATATTACCCGAGCGCTTTGTAATATTCAACATGTGTGTTTTTGCCGCAATTTGCGATTTTTTATTAATATAACATAAAAGTTAGGCTTAAAAATTAAATAGGGTGGTTTCTGTCGTAAAATTTATGATTTTTTGATTAATGTTGAAAATATTGACCGAACGCCAAAATTTAACAAATTCGTTTTTATTTGATCTGATTACTTATTAGGTGTTTATAATGCATTTTAGTGTTAATTATTTTAGATACGTTTGGTATAACTTTTTACCCCCATTTTTTATTAATTATGTCATAAAAGTTAGTTTTACG
>JAHBCN010005799.1:0-52942 GCA_019359885.1 Listronotus oregonensis | reverse complement strand
TTTTTTACTAACATTATTTTAACGTAACTCTTTAAAAAGTAAAGATAGACAAATAAAATTTTTAGATGAATTAGTATACTTTTGTTTATATTTTTTGTATCTTTTATTAGGTTATGTAGTTATAGCCTATTTATAAATTGAACTATTCTAATAGTCGTGATGTAGAGACTAGTGTTATATTTGTCTACTTGAAAAAAAAGAGCCAATGTTGTTAAAGAGAAGTTGTAACATACGTCTTCAGTTGCAATGCTTGTTTGAACATTTTTTTATAAAGTAGTTTTATTACAGAGATATACTTAATTGTAGGGATAAAATATTGTTATTCGCGTGAGTTACACCTTAAAAATATCAATGCATTCTACTGCATATAGACAGATGAAACTTTTTTTGCTGATTAATTATTTAGAAAAATGCATTAACGGCTTTAGTGATTATATAGGTAATGTTTAAATAATTTGTTTGAAAATTAAAATTTTTGGTTTATATTTTAAGGAAAAAAATCATATTTTATTTAATTTGAAAAGCTCTGATTATCTTTTTTTTTTACTCACCGCAATTTTTTAAGTATAATAATTGAATAATTTTATTTCGGTAATACTGAATCAATAAATAAAACTCAGGGTTTTTTTTATTTAGAAAATTTCCATACTTTTTACCTAATTGTACATTAATTTTTAAAAAAGAGAAATTTAAAAAATTAAAAAGAAAACATAAAAAACAACAAATTTGTATAGAGCGTTGTATTTAGATATCTGTACTTTATTTAAAATAATAAATTGTTATTGATTGTGTTTTCCGCTTTTTCGGTCAACAATTAATACCAAATACCCCACTGTGCGTCATACGGATTTAAAAATGCTACCGCTAGCGTGCTTAGCTGGAAAAAACTATCTACATTTTCAATAACACTAAAATCTTGGACTTGTCTTTATTTGTTAATTGTTACACAACGTTTCGGTTAGTGATGTATTTCCAACCGTTTTCAAGTGATAACTAAAAACTATTCGGTGTTGTTTTGACCAAGCGTGTTCGGCAATTCCTGACTTCGACGTTTCACCTCGTTTCGTATGTTTTTTGTGTTCTTTAACTTTAGCTTCGAGTGGTGTCTTTGACATGGCAGACATTCCGAATATCTGGCTGCCGTTGCTGAACTGTGAAAAGTCGGTCAAGCCTTGTGAACAAGGGATAGTATATAAGTCCAAGCTTTTAGGGATAGTTTTTAGTTACTACTTGAAAACGGTTGGAGATACATCACTAACCGAAACTTTGTGTAACAATTAACAAATAAAGACAATGGAAGTCCAAGATTTTAGTGGTATTGAAACCATTACATTGTCTAACACTTTCAAAAAAATATCTACATTTTATTATAAGAAGTCACATTTTTTCACCTATGCTTAAAAATAGTGCACTATTTGAATTTGGTAATAAACATATATAAAACAAAATAATCATATAAAAGTATACACGTTATAGTACTTGAAGTTAAATTTTTATAGAGATATAACAATTATTATTGAAACTCTACGAATATTAGGTTTAAAAATTTTACGTTTAATCGAAGCGCAAAAAAAGCCGAAATAAAAAGTTTTATATTTATTCCTATATGTAAAAAAAAACCAGTTTAATATTAATAATATCAAAGAGTAGGTATTGAAGAATAAATCTGCAAAAAAATATTAGTTTTAATAATTATTACAATAATTATGAGCAAAAATAAGTGCATACTACATCAAAATAAAAAGCAATATTTCAAAGTGAATTTTAGTTGAGGAAAAATATTTAAATCTTTATAAAACTGTTGTTATCTAAAAATTTAGCCTTTCTTTTATAAATAATCTTGATTTTATATTTTTCTGTAACAAATTTCTATCTGATATTATTAAAGAGTCGGTGATGAAAATTCCAAAGAACCAGCATGCGCAGTACCCAAAAATTACTTTTTTGAAAATCGGCTGTAATTTTGTTAAAGTTGAGATATTTTAAAAGTTTTCAAACAAAAGTTGTGGTTATGATCACAATCTAACTTTTATTTGATACTTGTTTTCATATTTTTAGAATTAAATAAGTTTTAATTTAAACAATTTAAAATCATATACATTTGCTATATTTTAATAGATTAATGTTTTTAACAGTCTAATTGCAGAATTTTAACGCCCGACGGGTTAATTCCGACCATAAGGTGTATATTAACTGGGGTAACTATGTGGTTTATTTCTTTAATAAAACCATTTATTATGCCATATGTTTACATTTTTTCTGCAAATATAATTAATGCAATGAATAAATCTGGTACTTCCTTTTCATAAGCGCAGGTGTTTACAAGAACCAAATAGGTAAAGTTCAAATTACAATGCAGAAGAAAAGCCAAATAGCGTGAAGTGAACATAATTCTATGTCGTACCTTGTAAGTATAAAGTGTGAAATTATTAAAATAGTTTTCAAGTGGAACTATCAACATAATCATCGCTTATTGTAAATCGTTTGTACATAGCTCAAACATTTTAAACGTGCATAAGTAACCTAAAATCCTTTTTTTTTTATAAACGGTAACTCATACATTGCAAAGAT
Source organism: Listronotus oregonensis (assembly GCA_019359885.1). Taxonomy (NCBI): domain Eukaryota; kingdom Metazoa; phylum Arthropoda; class Insecta; order Coleoptera; family Curculionidae; genus Listronotus; species Listronotus oregonensis. The sequence continues at coordinate 50,371 of JAHBCN010005799.1, read as the reverse complement.
TTAATATTTTCTTTTCATCATTTGTGTTTTCTTTAACGGCTTAATTTTTGCCTTATGTCTAATATACAACACTTAGTTACCAATAATCTCAAGAACACCAGGAAGCTCTTAAAATCCGTAGTTAAAAATCTAGGACCGTATTTAAAAAAAAAGGTTGATGATAGCAGCTCAATGACGAAACGTCGATGTGTAAATCTAAAAACACTGTCTTGTAGAACAGAAAAAGTAGCAATGAGAACGTAAAATTTATTTTGTTTTGTTTATTCAAATAAAGTCATAAAAAAATAAAATGAAATCGCTAATATTCGTTTTTTTCCAATAGTCTTCGAAATTATTCAAAATTTTTTAAATTTTAAGGTGGTATTTTGATCAGCATCAAATTGCGAAACTTTGCTTCCATGTAACCGACCTTGTATCTCTTCAAGTTTCCAAGATCGCAATGAAGAGGCTCGAATTTGGGACACCTTGTACAGGGTGTCCCCTGGCGGTTCTTATGGAAACAACCCTTATTTGAAGGTATAGAAAAAAATTGAAATGTCCGGAGCTTAAATTTAATGAGAAAACATGGCGCTAACAAAACTTTGTATCTCTTATCGTTTGGCCAAGAGGGCGTTTTCGAATTTCGTCGATTTTTTAAATGCCCCATTTTTTATTAATAAAGATAATTAATTTTGATAAAAATTTCTTCCTTTTTTTGTAGAATTCATTGCAATAGGCAGATTTTTTACAGGGCGTTTAGATTTTCGTGCACCACCCCAAAATCCATTTTTTTATATGGACCACCCTATATATTATAAGATTTTTTGAAAAGCTGGAAAATTTCCAAAATTTTGATGTATCACTTGTTATGTTTATCTTAAAACAAACATTAGAAAGGGCGTTGCAGGGGCGTTTAACCGAGTTCAAAGTATAAAAAAAAGTTAATGCTGTTAAAAAAAAATGTAGAATTTGCGTACAACAAAATGGGGGACAATTTGAACATTTGTTAACATAATTTTATTTTATTTTGTTTATTTATTATCTTTAAATTTAAAATTTCCCATAAAATTTTATATTAGGATTAGATAGAGTTATGTTTTTTGTTAATATTGTTGGTTTTTGTTTTGTCGTTTGTGTTTTAGAAAAATTAATTTAATATATTAACTTTGAGTAATCTTATCATAACACTTTAGATCTGTTGTTTTAATCATAACATGTTAGCACCCTTTGTCATTTTATTAGTCATGGCAATGTTGATTTCTGTAGGCACATTATTTTAATTTTTAAATCGTAATACTGCTAAGGGTTTTTTAAAGATAAACATAACAAGTGATACATCAAATTTAGGAAATTTTACCAGTTTTTAAAGATCTTAAATATATAGGGTGGTCCATAAAAAATTGATTTTGGTGTGGTGCACAAAAAACGCCCCCTGTAAAATCCCCTTTTATCATTGATTTACGAAAAAAAGTCCTCAGAAAGTTTTATAAAAAATAATTATCTTTTTAAATAAATTAGGGGGCATTTGAAATGAGAAACCCTCATTTAAAAACGATAGAAAGTTTGTTACAGTCGTCGTGGGTTAAAAAGAAAGGGTTGCTTTTATGGTTCTTTAAAAAAATAAATAAATACCACAATAAACTTAATGTAAATAAATAGACATAAAAAAACTGTAAAAAAAATCATACAAGTAGCTACATGTTACAATATAACCAAAATAACAAATTATACTTCAATAAATCGTAAATCTTTGAGATAAAAAAAAGGTTTGTAGTGGAACTGCAAACCGCATGCCTGAGACTAAATTCAGCGCCCAATGCCAAGCTAGGCAACCCATATCGCTTACTCGTAATGCATCCAATTGGGTTTGCATTTTGATTGCAACCATCGATGGCATCGGCTTCTGGGAGGGACGACGCCCGCGATTAAATTAAGATATTTTAGCGACAGCAGTTAAGTTTTTTAATAATTTGGCTTTTTTGAGATAACATTAATAAAAAATTAAATACAGATGCCAATAAATTTTTTAAAAAAAAACTGTAAAATGTAATGATTAATATATGTTTTTTAAAAATTTTATTTTTTAAACCTTTTTTGGGAGTTGCGCAAACCTGCAACCTAGGAGGAGCCGCCACTGGTTAGCGCCAGTAGTTTCTCATTTAAATTTTGGGTTTTTTTTTCCATCCCTTTAAATAGGGTTGTTCCCATAAAAACGCGTCCAGTTTGGGACACCCTGACGGAGTAATTCGAAATGACAATTTCTCTAATTTATAAGATTTAGAAAAAATATCCATCATAATAGAAGATATATTTTTTTTTTGCCTTTTTTAAAGCAGATATTATATTACGAAATTTTTGGAGATCTTATTGTTGCTAATTTGACCCCCATCGTAAATAAAATTGGTCATGTTCCTTTTAGCCGAAAAAAATATTCCATACTATTAATCTTCCAAACCCCCAACTCTAAAATTTTCGGGAGCAGAAAAGTACAAGACAAATAAATTTTGATTTTACTTTTGCTTTTAAAGTTGTTGCAATTTTGGGTCGTCGTTTAAAACTTAAGGCGCCCCCTTTATGGTTTATCCCCCTTTTAAAAGGGAACAGACTAAATATTAAAATTTTACATCACATTAACAAATAAAAAAAAAAAAACTTTTTCAGTCAGTTATTATTTAAAAGAATTTAAAATTACATTAATTTGTTAATTTTTACTGTTTAAATATTTTTTTTGAGCATCAGTTAACATTTAAAAATTGGAATTTGGTAAAATAATTTTTTTCTTTTAAACAGCCTTAGTTTTTTTTTTATAGGCTGTAAATTTCAACCCTTTGCAGCGTTGAAACCCTTGGCAACCACCTTTAAAAAACCTGCCAGGGACAAGACAAAATAGCCATTTTCATTTTTTTTAGCTTTTGAAAAACATGAAAATAAAGGCCAAAAATATTTTTTTTCCCCTTTTTTTTTGGGCCCCGGAAGGCCCAAAAAATTTTTTTGTTTGAATTTTTTGGGCCCGTGACGTCACCCCTAAATTTTCTATTGGTGGAATTTCTGCTTTGTTGTCAGCTTTTTATTCGATACGCCTGTCATCAAATATCGATATGCGCAACATCTACAAAGTTGGCGTTTTAAACAGACTTGGCATCCATGTTGAATTTGATTGGTTAGGGGGTGGCGGGCTATTTAAATTACAATGATAATTAAACCTTAAAAAGAAAAGTAAAGGGGTTTGATTTTTCCGTGTTATTTAGCAGGTTTTGCTTAATTGTGTTTTATTTTAATTTTCACACAACATTCTCAATTCAAGAGTGTTAATCCCCCTATTTTGGGTATAGTTAATATAATTAGAAAAGAAAATCAATGCCTCAGGCCCTTGTTTTTTGGCCGATTTTTTATTAAACAAATAGGACATTTCTATATTATCACACAAAAACTATTAATACTAAAATTTTAAAATAACTTTAGCTTAATGGAGTGTTTTACTATATTGTGGTAAAAATTCACTTTGTTTATTTATTTATTTATTTACTTGTATGGAAACCCATTAAAAATACAATAATAAACCCAATAATATACATAAGAAAAATATTAAAAATAAATTACCCTCCCTAAAAACAATAATAAATAATACAGTTATAAATATACGGTAACAATATTTTAATTTGACCTTTGCAACTTTGCCTTTAAATGATCTAAAGAAAAGGGAAAAAAGTCTAAATTCACCCAATTACCATTTACTGCAATCCTCGACATAGGTGAGAATGCACCATAGTTACACCTATATTGCAAATAGCTCTGAAGCTCTAGTTTGTCTATTAGGTGCTCTAAGGCCATAAATTCGGACAGTCTATTACACCATTAATAAGTTGAAAAAAAAACAAATGTCAGCCTTTAAACTTCTGTGCTCCAATTTACCCAATCCCAAATAAGTTCCGTCATCATAATAATTAAAAAAGTAAGTGAAAATTTTGTTCTAAAACATGCCAATTTAATCTACTTATTTTGCACCTTCTCAAGGTTACACACGTGTACCAAATGGGAGGGAACACATACACCCGTCAAATATTCTATTCTTGAAGGTACCAAACTTTAAAAAAATTAAGGCATTTAATTTTTGTAAATCCACGTGAAAACCTATTTATGAAGCCTAACAATTTAGGTGATTTATTTACCACAGAATCGTAATGAAGATTAAGTTTTCTTAGTGTCCAAAATAATTCCCAGATCTGAAATTGAGTACACTCTTTCAAGACTTTCTTCGAGAGCTTATACATTTACACTTTTTGATATTCAAACCAAGTTTATTCACAGAACACCATTCATTTAGGCGGTTCAAATCATCTTGCAATGATATACAGTCCTCAGGAGTTTTGACAATTTTACATAACTTTCTGTTATCAACACATAGTCCAGTAACTGAAGACCTGAAAGTACCAAGGCTGTAAATAAATCTGTACAGTTTTCATTTGTGCGCAATTCTTAGGTCTTCGCGGATGCTTTCGAGCGAGAAAAAGTTTATCACGATTCCGACGTGGGAACCCGCCGAAAATGGCCCCCAAAGTCCCAAACATGAGTTTCCCGCGAATATCTGCCAAAACATGCAAATTAGAGAATTTTTGTTTAAATAAAAAATGAAGACCGCCTCGAAATATACAAAAATGGTCCTTACAATTTTTTTCGAACACCAATATTTTTTGCAAAAACGGCCGCCGAAAAATCCATAACATTCCACCCTGGATAGATCTGGTTAGTTGTAAGTCCGCGAGTCACTGGTGTGATGAATTTCCCTGATTTTTGAAAAATTATTGGACTTTATTAAAAAGAAAGAAGTATATTTAAAAACTAGACAATCTAAGCTTTCCAATGATGTGCATTGAAAAGCATTTCAATAGAGAAAGAGTTTTTGATTCGCGTTTATTCTACAGATTTTCTAAAACTCCGGAAACGGCTAAAAAATGCAGATGGGCAAAACTTTTTATCAAAACGCAAGAAAAATGGTAAAGAAAATTTTCTGGGATCATTGAACAATTGCTAGGGTCTCATTATAAAAAAAAGTTAATAACAAACCATTTTTTCAAAAAATATCAATAAATTCATAAGATATTAGCGGGAAATCCATTTTTCGGGCCTTGAGGGGCCAGTGTCAGCCCTTTCCCACCTGTTAATTTTGATAAACTTTTTTTCGCTCGAAAGCATTCCTGAAGACCTAAAAATTGCGCCACAAGGGAAAACTGTACAGTTGTCCCTTTATTTATTGGACTAATAAAGAAGATGCTTTGAATGAATTTTATTAGTTAAGTCATTAATAAATAAATTAAACAAACATGGACCCAAATGACTCCCTTGAGGGACTCCTGATATTACTAGGATATCTCGAGAAGTAAAACCTTTTTTTCGTACATTTTGTTTACGCCCAGTCAAATAAGTTTTAAACCATGACAACATGCTACCAGTCACACCCCATCCTTTAAGCTGTTTTAAAAAATGGTCATGACTCACAGTGTCAAAGGCTCTGGAAAAGTCAGTGTAGACAAAATCAACTTGGCACCAACCCTTCAAAGCCTCCAACACATACTGGGTATAAGCGTCATATCAGTTGCGGGAAATCTATTTCTATAAAAGCCATGCTGTCTAGGAGTTATTAAGGGTAACAATGAAACAGATAACTTGTCGCACACTAGCTTCTTAAGAATTTTTTGGAAATTTTTTTAAAGGGTTACTAAAAATAAAGGCCTTTTTTATCTTCCCTATAATTAAGGAAACATTTCCCGACCGTTTTACCTGGGGGGGCCTTGAAAATAGAAAAAATTGAAAAAAAACCCGTTTAAAAAATTCCGGATTCCAGAGTTCAGGAAGGATACCATTTTTTAGAGGCATATTAAACAATATCCATAAAGGTGTAGAAAATGAATTTAATTAAAAAGTAAAATTTTTTGAGATTTAAATTTTTTACATTACAGGTGTCAAATAAATCGAAATTTTCGTTTTATTTAAAAAAAATTTTTTGTTTTTAAAACCCCTTTTTTTACTTTTCGTCCCCCAAGAAGCGTTTAAAGGGTTTAAAAAAAAAAATCATTTTTCTTGATATTTTGAATTTCCCTAGAAAACCAATAAATTTGTGTTATCTAAAAAAATCATTATCTGTTGTTTATCTGTGGCCAAAAAAAACCTCGTATAGGAAAAACCGTCTTCCGTCGGGAAACGGAAAATTTAAAAAAATTACCAAATTTTTTTTTCACAAAAAAAGAAAAAAAAATGTTTCATTTGATTATTGTTCTTTTTCCCTTTTAATTCACGTACTCCAGATCAAATAATTTTTTTAGGAAAAAAACTTTTAGTGGAAAAAAAAAAAACATATAGAAAATCTTAGAAATGGTAAAGAAAAGGTTTTTTATTTTTTCTTATGCAAAATATCATTACTTCTTTTTAATTTGGGGAGCTGGCTAGTTAAACCCCAGTATTAAAACACCCAAAAAAAAAAAAAAAAATTAAAAAAATTTATTTAAAAAAGAAAAAAAAAAATTTTGGGTTTTGGATTTAAGGTTTTTTTTTTTGTAAAATTTTTAAAAAAAAAAAATTTTTTTTTTTTTTTAAAAAAAAAAAATTTTTTTTTTTTTTTAAAAAACCCAAAAAAAACCCTTTTAAAAAATTAAAAAACCCTTTTTTTTTTTAAAAGGGGGGTTTTTTTTTTTTTAAAAAAAAATTTTTGGGGAAAAAATTTTTTTTGGGGTTTTTTAAAAGGGGGGGGGGTTTTTGGCCAAAATTTTAAATTTGGGTTTTTTTTTAAAAAAAAAAAAAAAAAAAAAATTTTTAAAAAAAAAAACCCCCCAAAATTTTTTAAAATTTTTTTTTTTTTGGGGGAAAAAAAAAATTTTTGGGAAAAAAACCCCCAAAAAAAAAAAAGGGGGGTTTTTTTTAAAAAAAACCCCTTTTTTTTTTGGGGAAAGAAAAAAAGGAAATTTCCGTTTTGGGGAAAAAAAAACCCCCTTTTTTTTAAAAAATTTTTTAAAAAAAAAAAAAAAACCCCCCAAAAAAAAAAATTTTTTTTTAAAAAAAGGGCCCCCAAAAAAAAAAAATTTTTTTTGGGAAAAAAAAATTTTTTTTAAAAAGGGGCCCCCCTTTTCCCCCCGGGGTTGGGGAAAAAAATTTTTTTAAAAAAGGGGTTTTTTTTTTTTTAAAAATTTTTTTTAAAAAAACCCCAAAAATTTTGGGAAAATTTAAAATTTTCCCCCCGGGGGGCCCCGGGGGGGAAAAAACCCCTTTTTTTTTTTTGGGTTTTTTTAAAGGGGAAAAAAACCCCCTTTTTTTTTCCCCCCCCCCAAAAAAATTTTGGGTTTTGGGGAAAAAAAAAAATTTTTTTTTTTTGGGGGGGAAAAAAAAAAAAAAAAAGGGAAAAAAAACCCCCCCTTTCCCTTTTTTTTTTTTGGGGGCCCCCCGGGGCCCAAAAACCCCAAATTTTTTTTTTTTTTAAAAAAAAAAAAAAAAACCCCCCTTTTTTTAAAAAAAAAAACCTTGGGAAAAAAAAAAATTTTTAAAAAATTTTCCAAAACCCAAAAAAAATTTTTTTTTAAATTTTAAAAAACCCCTTCCCGGGGGAAAACCCCCCCGGAAATTTTTCCCCGGGGTTTTTTTTTTTTCCCCCAAAATTTTTTTAAAAAAATTTTTCCCAAAATTTGGGGGGGGGTTTAAATTTCACCCGGAAAAAATATGGAAGAATGAATTTACAATAAAAGAAGAGCTAAACAAATCTATGCGCAGCGATATCCCCATCGCCCTCAACCTTCCAAAAGTTACTTTTTGCGGTTTGTAGATTATTTTAAGAAGCTTCCAAATAAAATAAAAAAGAACATAGGTTTATAATAAGCGAGAAATCTGAAATAAACATATTGGCCTGTGTTATCTTAGAGAAACCGGTTTCTATTTGTCAAATCTAACGGGTGTAAATGGAGAAAGCGTAGGACAAACTTTAAAAAAAAACAAGGCTTTAGGTCTTTTATATACCAAATACATCACCATTTAGGCGAGAATAACTTTAATAGATGACTGATTTAAAAATTTAGGCATGTTTAACCGCAATAACACAAGATACTGGGCTACAGAGAATCAGCATTTATTAAGAAAAGGTGCTTTTTAAAAACGTTTTGGGCTTGGCGTTCTAGTAACCAGAATTGTAGGACCCATTTTTTTTCAACGACCACTAGATGCGGAACAATATTTGATGTTTTCGGAAAATAAAATTAAAAATTTTATGCAAAATCTTTCACTGGTCAAAGCTGAAAATATAATGTTCCAACAGGATGGAGCACCAGCTCACAACGCTCGTATGGAGCTAACTGGATTGGGACAAATGGTCCTGTTAGGTGACCACCAAGATCGCCAGACTTAACACCACTAGTTTTTTTTTACAGGGCTCATGTAAAGGAAAAAGTGTATGCTACGCCACCAGAAAACTTAGCAGATTTAAGGAAAAAACGTGTACTATGAAACATGTTTAGAATTTTATATAAAAATCCAAATATCGAAAAATATACAGGCTGTTCTATTTAAAATAAAAGAGTTGGTCCCTGTACCTCTAGTGGCGGCACCTACAGTAAATTGTCTGTTCCTTCAAAATGTTTCTTATATTTACTTATACGGATCACCGAAGTTTTAATTTTTTATCTTTAACCATTTGGCAAAAACGTCCTGGCCAGTAGTTTAATTGTCACCCGGTATAAGAATTAACTTAAGAAAATTCAGATGATTGTGGTTAGTTTGTAAATTTAAATATTAAAAGTTAAAATTTAATTTGAAATAAGTGATTTCGTTTTAATAAAATAGATTGGAATCATGTACTTACAATTATTGTTAATCCGATATTTAAGGATGTTTTATAAGTTTTGCTTTCTTGTGATTGCTAATTGGTAAAATATGCAAATCTGAGGTCAAGTATTTAAAAAAAAACATTATAACAGCATGTTGCATTACCAGATAACATTGGTACTAAGTATCATGAAAAAAGAATACGGTATGTTTTGCATAATATTTTGTCCGCATACCTTGACAACAGCAAATGATTTTGTCATGGTTAACCAAAAATAGCATCGGCAAGACGAATATGTTTACCTGTAATTTTTTTCCAATGTTAATTATTTTGTTATACTTGTAACATTTTTCTGTCCTCATTAAAACGAAATTAAAAAAAGTTAGATATTAGACCAAGTCTTATGTGTTTTTGGTTGAATGTATGAAGTGGCAGGTATGTTTTTGCTATTTTTTTGCATCTTTAAAAAAAGTATGTAACGAACGAGATGTGCTTCCTTATAAGGTCCTAATATTTGTTAAATATTTAAAATGTGAAAAAAAAACTCATTTTTTGAAAGAGCAGATTAATGAAAGGGGCCGTTTATAAAATACGTTCGCCTAACAGGGGGGGGGGTATTACTTAGTGTGACAAGATGTGACAAGAGGGGATGGGGTGTCTTAGAAAACGTGTCGTTCGCAGTTCATAAAATAATTTTATTTTTCTGTCACGAAAGATAGTCATTTGTATAGTGTGTACATATACAGGGTGTCCCAGAAGTAATGGGACACGGTGCAACAGCAAATTCCTTAGGTCAAAATAATGCAATTAACGTAAACTTGCCTTATCCCAAAGTTTACTAACTAAGATACAGGGTGTCAAACTTTTAATTTTGTTTTCGTTTTTTCGTAATAATTTCTTAACTAAATGACATAGCGGTACAAAATTGGGTTGGGTTCTTTGAGGCGAGAAATTCAAACTCGTCCATGCTTTTAATGTTTCTAGAACAGAGAACACTTGTTTTAGATGGCATTACTTTTTTTAAGCTTACTTTATTGACCTGTTTATTAAAAATAAAGTTACTATAATTTCCTCTGCGTCAAAAATGTATACCTCATTTATGTGTCTAGGAGCAACTGTTTTCGAGATAAACGCACTTTAAAGGACCTCGCAATTTTCCTATGGAAAATGGGTTTTGGCCAATTATTTTCAAACTTTGCAAAGTAATAGTTTTCAACACGCTGATCAAAAGTCTCGAGGGGCACATAACCAGAAAACCACTTTAACCCCCCCAAAATCACCCTTAAAGGTCTCCAAATCCCCAGTGACCTTTAAGGCTAATTTTGGAGGGGTTAAAGCGTGTTAAAAACTATTACTTTGCAAAGTTTGAAAACAATTGGCCGAAACCCATTTTTCATAGGAAAATTGCGGGGTCCTTTAAAATGCGTTTATCTCGAAATAAGTTGCTTTTAGAGATCTACATGAAGTATACATTTTTGACGCAGCGTAAATTATGGTAAATTCTTTCTTAATAAACAGGTCAATACACTAAGCTTAAAAAAAGTTATGTCATCTAAAACAAGTTGGGTAACCATAGCCCCCCCTCTACTAAAAATAAAAGTATGGAAATCTCCAATTTTGTACCGCTGTGTCTTTTAGAAATTATTACGGACGAACAACGAAAAGAAAATCAAAAGTTTGACTTAGTTATTATCAGTTTTGTGATAAGGCAAGTTTACGTTGATTGCATTATTTAGACCCGTAAACTGCTGGTTTAATTCTTTTGGGACACCCTGTATAAGTATTTAATTAATACATTGTCGCCTCCCCTAGAAACAGCCCTTTCGATTTAATTAAAAGGTATATTTATAGGGAGGGTCAGGATTTTGTGATGTAATATTAATAGGGGGGTCGCAAAAAGTGTGATGCGTGGTGGCGGAGGGAGGAGGGGGTCAAAAGTGGTGAAATTCAGCGTGACGTAGTTTTTGAACGTCCTCAAAGGCTTAGGGGTTAAATTTAAAAAAAAATGTTTACCAAATAGTTTAGCTTTTCACATAAGCAAAGAAATAATTACATATTCAAAAGTTAGGGTGGAATAGAATTGGTACAAATTTTTTGACTAATGTTTTTACCAAGGGAACAAAAAGATTTGTTGCCATTTAAGATGGAGAGGACTTTTTATTTTATACGATTGTTAAAAGAGTCTTTAGCTTGTGAGATTGTTTGATTTCTTGCTTTGATGCTTGCTTGCCGATATTTAAGGACTGGAATTTTACTACTACCCAATTTGGAATTATTCTTATTATAACGCGACAAAGGTGTAATTGACTTAACTACATCATATAAGTATCTTATTTGGTAAATACAAATGTAGACCTTTTTTTTAAAAAATTCCAAAAGTTTTATTTATCGTACAAAAAAACTTTATTCTGCGAGCAGCTAACTTGAAAACTAGCAATTCTTGAGGCTCAATCGAATTTCCTTAAAAGGGGTTCCCCGGGTAAAAGCTCAAAATCTTTTGAGAAGAAATATAATAGACCTTTTTAAAAATTTAGGAAAAGTTTTTTTAGTATAACATATAAGGAAAAAGTGTGTAAAAGATTTTATTCGTGAATAATTGGATCAAAATTTTTTACAAAAAGCAAAATTTTTTATTTTACAAATAAATTAATTTTGGATTAGTTTTGGTAAATAACCAAAAAAATTTTAATTTGGAACTGAAAAGAAGCAAGCTCGTTAGACTTTCCTGACACCGTAGAACTTATCAATTGCATTAAATTATGTAAAAAAAAAAATGATGTTTTTTAAAATCTCTGGGAACATTTTATTATATTTGTTTTTTTTAAAAACAAAAATCTTAATAAAATCATTTAATTAAAGAAAAACTTAAAAGGATGCAGTTACAAACGAAGAACAATTAGAGTTTTTTAATTTTATGTAATTGTCATAGGAATGTTTTAATATTTGTTGTAGACAAAAATTGCAATTTATTACAGGAAAAAATGCTGTTTGAGTAATCTATTAATTAAGAGTTCAGATGATAACACATCCAAAGTACATAGAGGTAAGACCTATATTTCTTTGGATGTTAAAATAATCAGCCCAGGTTCTTAACTCCTTATAAGAATATCTTTAAAATTCTTATAACCTTTCGAAAGAAAATTTTTCTAGAAAGATTCGAAAAATATTTATATTTTTTGGGAATTAATTCACGGAAAATATTGCATTTTATTAGGTGATTATTGGGTTCATGTTTTTTCCAGCAGATCTATTATACTTCACATTAAATACGTTATTATACCCTCTGGAAATTTTTTTTTATTTTCTCGTAACACATTGGTTATAAATATATGTACATTTAATTAAAGTCCAAAATAGCTATTTTTACTTTCTGAAAGGCAATTGAATAAAACTTAATTCGCTAGCCTCTACCAAAGTAGTTGCCGACTAACTCTAATGAGGGCCCAAAGAACTGAAACCCAGTAGGTGCAAAAAAAAGGGTTTTGAATGCCCCTTGTATTGACGATTATTAAATAAGACACTGTGTATAAATTAAAAAAAGGTTATTTAGAATTAAAGAAATGTTGAAGATTTTTCCCTTGACTTATTATCTAAAAAAATATCGTTTACAAATTTATTAATTTGCTTTACAAAAATGTAAAAAATTTTTACTACAATTTTATAGTGAATTGGCAAAAATGTATTTTAAATCGACAAGAATTTTATTAGACTGTCATTAGAAATCGAGATGCTTTACGGGGTCTATAAGAATTTATTTACGTTAAGTCACTATTGGAAATTTTTTTATATTTAAAAGTCAGAAGAGTACAATCAAGTTTAAAGTCATTCACCGTTTTGGGGACACCCGGTATAAGTTTTTGACTCACTATCTCAGCAATAAGGTTAAATATTACCTTTACATCTGCAAAATTTTCAGAACACTACCTTTTCTCCACTTTTTCTTCCTTTTATTCACTTTGCCCCTTTTTTTATAACAACTCTTATTTAAAAAGGCCAGTTCAGTTGTTTTCCATTTCCCCTTATCTTACTCTAGAAGCTTACATACATACGTCAGTTACAAATATAACTAAACAACTTTTTAAATTTTTTTGTTTTCAGAAAGAACAAGTAATATACTGTCTGAGAATCTGATTTTTTTCGAGGGGGTTAGGTTACAGAAAGAAGTCATTTTAAGGTTTTAGGGTCAAAAGGTATTTAAATAATATACTATTTTTAATTATGATCAGTTTTATTTATATTGAGGAAGAAGTTTTGCAGTCTTTTGTGGGTTTTTAACAATTTTATTGATTCAAATAATTAATCTAGGCCTCGTTTTTCCACCATTATGTTAATGCCGGTGGTTGGATTTTACGAATGTATAGGGTGTCCAGTTTTCGTGTGTTTTCATATACCAGCTCCCTTACTATAAAATATAGAAAGATGGGGTTTGCAGAAACTACTGTCCTATTTTTTATGAAACTTTCATTGCCGCAAACGAAATTTCCGCTAGCCCCCCTTAGTTTCTGACATACAGGGCGATTTTCAAAATTTGTCATTTTTGACGGTCCGCTGTATCTCGATTGTTGGTAACTTTTCAATAAAGTGAAAATGGATTGTTATAGAGTTTTTACGTAGAATTCAGTGGCGTAGGTAGTTTTTTCTAGTTTTGTTTTGAGTTACGACCCAAACTTATGTTTTTTTAAATGGGACACCCTATATATTATTTTTTTATCTTATTCCCCCTTTCACAGGCCTTTCAAAAATATATAATAGTCCATATTTACTTCTTTTAAAAAAGGAAAATTTTAACATTTTTTGTAAAATTTATCATTTTCCGATGGTCAATCACGGATAGCCATGACAAAAACAAAATTCTGTAAATGCGCCATTATGGATTGTTATTGTTGTCAAATATTACTGTTATTTGTTTGATTTGGGTTTTTGTTTGGAGTTTACTTTATTATTTTTGTGAAAAATTGTTCCACATGGCACAAAATAATAGATATGAGAATTATGAAAAACACGATATGTATGTTTGTTTTATCCAAGCTAATGAAGACGCCAACGCAGCCTCGGAGCTTTTATTTTAATCGGTAAGGTTTAATAGTATATTATATACCTATAGGTTAAGAAGTAGCCTTCTCAACAATGATATATTATAGAGGATGTTTTTTTATTATAATGTGAGCATATCTGATGATTTCAATAGATTTTGACATTGCTAATATTCAGCATTAACAAAAAAATTGATATGTAACATTAATATTCTGTAATAAATATAAAAGTTTTAATCATTATTATTATCTAGCTTTTTGTTACATATCTAATTATTTCGTAGGTATCAGAAGACATCAACCTGATAAAATATTTCATAAAATCAAAGCCAATCTCATTGAACACGGATCTTTTAAAAAACTAAGGCCTAATTTTTACAACAAGGAAAACAAGGAAGAAAATGAAATAAATGTTTTGGCTTCTGTCGCGGTACAACCATCCATATCATGCATTAAAATATATGATATGGTTGGGGTTAAAAATCAAAAACTCAGTTAATACTAAAAAAACATAAGTTTAGACCATACAAATACCATCTCGTCCAGCATTTGCATCCCGGTGATGCAGAACGTAGGAGTAGTTTTTTTCCAATTGGTACCTACAAATGTTGCAGGAAAATGCAAATTTTGAAAGAAAGGTGGTGTGGTCAGACGAGACTTATTTTACACCAGTTCTGGTATTCTAAACCGAAACAACTCAGGTACTGGTCCCAAACGAACCAATATGTAATATTTCCTCGAGAACGTCAAGGTCGGTTTGGATTTAGCGTGTCATGCTTCATTTTTGGCACTAAAATTAAGTATTTTATCTATGAAGGAACGCTAACCGGAAATAGACACCTAGAAATAATGCGAGATGCACTAATGGAAATTATTAGGATATTTCTTTGGCTGATTTAAATAATATTTATTACCAGCAAGATGGCGCTCCGAGTCACAATGCTCAAATAGTGAGAGAATATTTAGAAACAACATTTCCAGATAAATGGATTGGTACGAATGGACCTGTCAGGTGGCCCCAAAATCCCCAGATCTTTCTGTGTTGGATTTTTTATGGGGTATATGACAAATCAGATATATATGAGACAATACCACAATATTGATCAACTTCGAGAAGCTACACATCAAGCGTTTAGGCTTTGCAGGGTAGGCCAATTACTTTATTAAATGGATTGCGAAAAATTGAAAAAGTATGTCGAAAGTGTTTGGAACACAACGGAGCCCAATTCGAACAATTTTTGTAATTTAAATAAATAAAAACGAAATTAATATGTTATTTTCTTTTAATGTTGCTTAGTTATTATGTATTAATATAGAGTTGTTATAATAAAAATGACGTTGTTAATTTTGTTTTGATTTGCAGGCATAGCCTTCTATACGAAAAATGATAAATTTTACAAAGAAATGTTAAAATTTTCCTTTTTTAAAAGAAATAAATATGGACTATTATATATTTTTTGAAAAGCCTGTGAAAGGGGGAATAAGATAAAAAATAATATATAGGGTGTCCCATTTAAAAAAAAAAAAACATAAGTTTGGGTCGTAACTCAAAAACAAAACTTTTAGAAAAAAACTACCTACGCCACTAAATTCTACGTAAAAAGAAACTCTATAACAGTCCATTTCACTTTATTGAAAGTTACTAAATAATCGAGATACGGGGACGGTCAAAAATGACAAATTTTCCAAGAATAGCATAGCCTTGTCAGAAACTAAAGGGCTATGAAAATTTCGTTTGCGGCAATGAAAGTTTCATAAAAAAATAGGACGGTAAGCCGCAAACCCCATCTTTCTATCTTTTATAGTAAGGGAGCTGGTATATGAAAACACACGAAAACTGGACACCCTGTACATAATTCTGCTTAAATACATGCATTTTGGTATTAGCAAGAAAAGTTTTGGAAAATCAATCAGCATAGTTTTTAAATATAGCTCTTTTGTAAATTTTATTGTCTCAAACATATATAAAGTTGATTATATTAAAAATTTTTTTTTGTTTGAATACCTGTCTGGATATCCCTAATTTCATTTTTAAAATATTTTAACGATTAGTTGTTATTCCCAAGAATGACATTGATGTTTAGACATTTTCATTATTACTTTTGTATGTAGTCGTTTCTTTTAATCTGCTTGAAACTTTATTTCAGTTTTTCTATATTTATTTGTAAATTATAGGAGGAGAATCACCCTTGCAGATAATCAAAGGTCTTTCCCAAGCCTCTTTTGGTATCAATCTTTGTCTTTTTACTTATTATATGGGAGGTGTCGTCGGCGTACAATACCATATGGTCTCTTACAACCAAAGATTTCATTAGTATAGAGAATATAAAGAAGGGGTCTTAATATCGAATCATGGGAATTCTTTTTTTATTTAACATGAAATCCAATTTTCGAATGATACTCCTATTGTTTCTCTTTGTAACTCATTTCTTTTTACCTCTCAGATAGAAAAGTATTAGCTTTCTAGCAACCCCTTTAATATCATAAAATTCCAGCTTCTCGATAAGGATGTCATGATCCACGCTGTTAAAGGCCTTTGACAAATCTAGGCAAATTGTCACTGTATTATTTTACTTCAAGTTCAATAACATGAAAACAGCGGCAAGAACAAGCAGACTACATTAGCTCTTTTCCAACATCAGCAAGAGACAGAACACACACGCACAGAACATCTTAAACACATGGAAAACTCAAATTAAAAAAGAAACAAAATTATACCAGAAACCAGAACAACCCTAGAACAATGTCAAACCCAGTCAAGCGGGGAAACCAGCCAGACGGAACGGGTCTAGGAAAACAGCCAAGAAACAATGACAAATCCAGTCAGGGGTTGCGGCAATCCCAGAACCATGGCAACTCCAGTCAAGCTTGAAAACCAACCAGGCGGAACCAAGATATAATTTGTACACGCGCCACACTATGAAAAGGAAGACAGAGGAGCAAGTTGAGCAGCCATCAAGAAAACTTAGAAAAGCCAACTGATATGTTAGCGAAACGTGGTGAACGTTTTTCTAATAACGAACGGATTGAAACAAAAGTATAATAATGGTAATTGCTTAACATGGTTAAAGGCCTTAGGAAAAGTCATTTGGAATACTAATAAATAAGGTTTCTGTAATATAATAAATATTGAAAAAATAGTCAAAATTATCAAACTTGCCTCTCTTTAAATACTATGTACACTTGTTGCTTGATTATTTCCGTGAGAGTAGGTCAAAAAATTTAAAATTAGTTGTTTTTTTGACTAAGTCAGCTATTAATTCTTTATTTTTTATTTTTAGGTAAGGACATAAGTTTTAACATGACGTTAACAAGTAAGTAGTCTTTAATTAATTCTATTTTTTTATAATAGTCATTCAAAAAATTTATATTTAAAGTTTTGAAGTTAAAAAAAACCCGTAAAGTATTATTAAATTCAAAACCGAAATAACTGATTTTTGTTAAAATATATGCGGAA
This sequence comes from Listronotus oregonensis, assembly GCA_019359885.1. Taxonomy (NCBI): domain Eukaryota; kingdom Metazoa; phylum Arthropoda; class Insecta; order Coleoptera; family Curculionidae; genus Listronotus; species Listronotus oregonensis. The sequence goes on along the minus strand of JAHBCN010005799.1, from coordinate 33,102 downwards.
AATCATTAAATTTTTTTTAAAAACTATTAATTTTATAAAAACATACTTATAAATTTTTTCTTATCTTCATAATATGTAACTTACATTAAATAAACCTAGCTGAACATCATTTGCCAAACAATTTGCTGCCAATTCTACGCTTGATCCTCCTTTTTATTTTCCCTCCCCCAAAAGTTGCCTTTTCTCATAAAATGTCCGATATAATTTTTAAAGTCTAACAGATCGAGATTCTTTCTTCTCGTAAAATCGTCTGGGCTGGATGGCATACCAACAATCGTCTTAAAAAATTGTGCTTTCAGTTTTGACCCATCTAACTCGCCTTTTTTAAATCTTTACGCGGGCATTTTCCCGGAGAGTTTGGAAAACTGCACGTGTGCAACCTGTCCCCAAAAAAGGATGCAACTCTCCTTCTAACTATAGACCTATTTATATCTATTCTTTTTGTTGTTTTCCAAAATAATTTGGGAAAAATTTATTAAAATTCCCAAATCTTAAAGTATCTGGTAAAAACAAGATCTTAAATGATAGACAGTATGGATTTCCAGAAGATCCATAGCTGATCTTCTTTCCCCTTGTCTCACCCAACTAGAACAAGTCTCTTGAGTTTCTTGGTGAATCCCAGATCGTTGCTCTTGACATATCCAAAGCTTTCGATCAAGTCTGGCATGATAGTAACAAACTTTCTTCTTACGGTCTTCCACCTAAGCTTTGCTCTTGGGTCTCTAGTTTTCTTTCTAATCGACGTATATCAATTACTAAAAATGGTCATTCTTTCAGCTTCTACCAAATTAATGCTGGAGTCCCCAGGGCTCAGTGCTGGAGCCCCACTTAGCTGGGGTGACTTTTCTCACCCCTGCAATTTTTTTTAAAAAAACCATTCATAGTTTTGCTGACGATGGTACCCTCCACTCTAGTATTTAATTTCTTAAGCCACCATGTAATTCTGACTGGGAAAACAAGCGCAGGTCAATGCAGATATCTTTTTCACAAGACCTCAATTTGATTTTAAATTGGGGTGCCAAAAATCTTGTTCAGTTTAATGCGTCGAAAACACAGTCATGTTCGTTGTCTCGAAAAAAGTCTGACAATGCTTATCCGTTACATATGAGCAGCCAAGTTCTGCAGAACAAAGAATCGTTTAATCTTGCCGGCGTTTCTTTTGAGAATAACCTTAACTGGCACAAAAATATAACATCCATAGCCTCGGCAGCTTTAAAAAAGCTTGGACTCCTCTTTTAACCGGAAAGTATTTCACTTCTTCGAATCTGTATACTTTGTATGTATCCCAAATCAGACCCTCTTTAGAATATTGGGTTTTTATGTCTGGGAATGGCCTCCCCTACAACACTTACAATCTGGACTCCATTCAAAGAAGAGCCGTTCGGCTTATTAATGATCCCACGTCACAGAAAGGCTTCCTCTTCTTGCCCACCGTCGAGCTGTATGGGATCTGTGCTCTTTTATAGGTTTTTTACGGCTTCTGCTCAGAAGAGGGTTTGGGCCCGTATAATTCCTTCTCTGAAAGCTCCCAACAGAGAAACACGAGTGCAACTTTTTGCATCTTTAACAGTTGGAAAGGCTCCGAACTTCCGATTTTGTCGTTCCTTCATCCCTAGAGTGTTAAGACTATGGAATCTGCTGCCCGCAAAAGTTTTTTCTTCCCCTTCCAATCTCCAAATATTTAAGTCTTGTGTGAATAAACTCCCTCTCACCACACTTAAGACATGCACAGTACGTACAGTACTTAGGTATTAGCCTTCGTGTACTGTCCCAAGATAAATAAAAAAGAAAATTTAAAGACCTAATCCATTTTAATAGATGTTTTCAAAACATTTAGGTTTTGTAAATACCAATGCAGTTTGTTTCAAACCTTGTAGAATGCTTAAAATGAGTTATTTCATTCCATTCGTTTTTTCACCTAAATCAATAATAGTCTATGCCGCGCTAATTAAAAGTTATTTAATAAGAAATGTTATCTTGCACGACTTATGGTCGCAATTACGCACTAAACTATTAAATAATTTTCTCGACTTTGTATCTAGAAAGCTTTTTATATAATGGCAGCTTCCAGTTATTGATGATGGCGGTACCATTTTTAGTCCCGACTAGTACGTAAATCTGTTTTTATAATTTTTTAAAAAATGGCTTCTTTAATTTGGGCGTTTAACCATAAAAGAAAAAAAGAAATTGTCACGTTTATATTTAATTTTTGTGGTTTATTTTAAAGCTGGCATTAAAAAAGGATAATAATGATGATATTGTTCGAAAACTTCCGGATTATTAAACGGGTCTTCTTTATTAAAAGAGATATCTTTTAACTCTTAAAACGTACCTTATCATTTATGGATGTGTTTTGATCAGTCACCAAATTATTACCTTTTTAATTATCATAAAATTTGGAACGTTCTCAAAATGATAGATCTGTCACCAGCTTGTTGGGGGGCATCCAATAATAACGTGAGGTAATTTAGGCTATTTTTCGACCCCCTTTCCCCTTGGTCAGATGTCGTGAGAATTGGCTCGTCTAACTTGCCCTTCCCCTAATCTTAAGTTTTTCAAAATGTGTATTTTTAGTGTGGAATCGTTAATCTGTGCTTAATTGCGTTGGATTTTATAACATTATTTTTTGTTACGCCCCACTTGGGCAAAAAATAATAATAATTATAATAATTATCTAATAAAAGTGCTCGGCTAGCTCAATAAAAAAAAAGTAACTTATACATTGGCTAAAGTATATGGTTACAATAAATACTTACAGTCGCACGAGGCTCTACCCAAAGGCAAGTGCATTCTTGAAGGGGGGTATTGTCAATAAAAGTCAAAATATAATATACTAGTTAATGCTTTATTACGAAAAAATATTAAAATAATTGTAACAAGTTCCTACCAACTTGGTGGATGCGCCTTTTAAACCAAAATTAAATAAGGTATTTTAAATTACTGAAGAATATATGACAATGTTAACTAAATTTGACTTGTATACAGATTTACAGTTGCTAAACCAAAAGCTGGACAATTAATAAACTGTCAAAAATAAAATCATATGTATACCAAAGTTCATAAGAGTATAACTTATTACAGAAAAGCTTCTAGTATGTTACCCACATATACGTAAGGCCATAAGTTGCATTTAAAACTTTTTCATAGGCACTTACAAATTAAAAAAAAAAAAAAAAATAAGCAGAATTACTTATGGAAGTTACAGCAAAATTTTTGGGGAGCACTACTTTAACAAAATATATCCGGTTAAGGGTTAAAAAAAAACCAATGTCAGTAAATCTATCTAATTAATCAATTATCAAAAATTTAAAATTTATATTAAAACCGTATAAGATTATTACCAAATGATTAGCAATAAATCTTATACCTCCTACCCAAATTGATATACAACACTCGTACTCATGTATATGATTACAACTCATAAGTACCAAATGTTTCTACCAATCTGATCCCTACTACAACAGTCCTATAAATAAATGACCAACCCCTAAGGTATACCTAATACTAAATTTCTTCCGATAACCTTTAAAGCTTTAAAAGTGACATGTTTATACTTATGTCCAAATTCCAGTCTTAGATTTTGTGAAGGTAAGGAAAATAATGTTAATACTGTTAAGTCAGACAGATAAGGTATTAAGAACATCAAGCTATTCATATGATTAGTAGGTGTTTTGTTTAAAAAATTTAGTTCAAATCTAAGGCTAGACTATCGACACGACATTCTCTTAAGTCAATGTAGTATCATTAATAACAAAAAAAAATTTTAAACTTAAGATTAGCTGTGATTTTCCTGTTATTATGGAAGCAAGTGGTTGTCCTTTAGAAACGGTAGTCTAGCTGTCCGTCATCAGCAACTAATGTCGGCAACTTGGGTTTGTTACTTGAATCCCCAACATAAAACATGATTAAATCCATTAACTCGAACTGGAACTAGGCACAATCAGCATGGGCGGAACACAAAATCAAGTCGAAGAAATGAAAGAGTAAAAGCAGGAATAAAAAAGAAAAGAACAGAAAGAAAGAACTCTAAAAAAACAACTCGTCTAAGCTTTATGTATGATTACCTAACCACAACTAAAATCAGCACAAACAAACGGGAAATTTACTTAGGCATTTCTTCAACAATCCCCCAAGAAAAGGGTTGAAAATCAACTTTTAGAACATTGCCTTCACGTGGGCTGTCTCCTCGAAATTAACACAGCTGGTATAATTTCCTCTTGCAGCATTTGCAAATATTTTTGCCCATTTAAGTTGCCCTCAATGACAAAAGGTCCTACAATGTTTTCGCCCAAAATAGCCACCCAAATGTTTAATTTTTGGGGATATTGTCTCCGTACAGGCGCACTTAAATGTTTATTTTCCCGACCAACATCATGACTGCAGGATTATGATAACAATGAAGAGAAAATGATGATTCATTTGTAAACAGAATATTTTTTAGAAAATTGTCATTTTTATAAAAAAATTTCTCATGGTCCCACAGAACCCCATTCGCCTGATATAATCATCTGGGAAAATTTCTTGAGTAGTTCTATTTTTGTAGGGTTTATACCCATGCTTTTTTAAAACAGGTCTAACTGTGCGGCCTGGAATCCCAATTACTTGGGAGATTTGGATGCTGGAGCATAGCTCATTTGCTTCCACAAAAACACATACATTTTCGTCCCTCTCGACTCTGTCTTTAAAAATGGGACGGGCTTCATGGTCTTCGTGATAGCATTTACCACATTGATTAATGCACCCGGATTTTTTAAAACGATTAAAAATATTTAAAATCGTTTGGCGTTATAAGACCTGTGGCCAGGTTGTTTCCCAAAAAAGTAAAAAATATTTTTCCTTACTTTTATTAAAAACCTGCCAAATATCTAAATTATGTGTAATTATATATACATCCATAATGAAAATTCTTGCTTTATCTTAATTTAATCAGTAAACCTTAATTTAATTAACTCTGTTTAAGTACACAAGTGCATTTCTTACCAAGAACATCAATTTAATTCTAGCGAGGAGACATTAAACTTTTTCCAATGTCTAAATTTACTGCTTCCGCAATAGAATACAATAAAAATGACATCTACGTGTATGGTCTGGAATTAAAAGAGACACATCACGCAACTTTTTTATAAAAACTGGATAATGGTTATTTGTCCGGTTTCGTTTTTATCAAAGGAATAGCTTGTTAGAGAAGAAATAGTGAAACGGGTAGTGAATTTGTTGTAGACAACGAAAATATACTTATAGAGGTTTTAGATCAATACCTACATATTTTTATTGTATTTAAGAAATCCAGCGTTGCACACGATGTTATCTGGCCATTCTTAATAAGGGAGACTTCAGACCATACTCAGCCGCACCCTAAATTACCCTTAAATTTAATTTAGGCTTAAATTTATATATAACGTCAGGAAATATACAAATTTTTATCAATATTAAATAGTTCTTATATTTTTTATAAGATTATTCTTAAAAAACTTCTAAAAAGGGTATTTTTTGTCTTTTAGGGATGATATCGGGTTTTAAAGGATTCGGGACCCCGAAATTCGGAACCCAAAAAACGTACCCTAAGGGCATATACTAGGTGCCAAAAGAACATTTTCATAAGTTTTTTTATAAAAACAACTCCTTAAAAGGATGTTTTTCGCCCTGTTAGGGGTGACGCCGGGATTCAAGGATTTCAATATTTTAAAATTTGGAATTAGCGACCCAAAAAAACATACCCTGCGATTATTTTCTAGGTGCCTGAGAGCATTTTCGTAAGTTTTTTATAAGATTTTCATTAAAAAATCCCCAAAAAAGGTATTTTTAGCATTTTAGGATTATCGAGCTGCGGGACCCCGAAATTCGAAATCAGCGACCTAAAAAACGTACCCTGAAGGTAGTCTTAACTTGCAGCGAAATTGGGCACCCACGACCCGCGTTTTGAATGGACTAACTCTACCTTGGATGGTCTTGACGGGTTCAATATCTAATGGACCCACGGATTTTATGTCTATAAAACCTAACCGCCCATTAAAGATTGGACCCAAAGTCTGGGAATCCTAAGGCCCTGTTTCCACGGGCCACTTTTTGAAGTTGATATTGACGACAAAAAGTGGTTCGTGTGTAGCTGTCCCAACCACTGAAGTGGTCCCATCCAGCCACATTTTGTTGTTATGCCAACGTTGAAATGTGGTTTATATGGGCGTGTAAATTTCAGTGCAGCCAATACTTCCTAGTAGTTAACAAGGATTCCGACGAATAGCTTTACTGCTTTTGTTACTTTAACGAAGACAAAAGCGAAATAGAAAATCTCCGAGGTTTTGGGTCTATCCCATTTCTAGGGATCGACTTCAGGACAACGCGTTCCTTTGAGGAGTTATTATATAAAGTTGGGCCAATAATATTGGAGACAAATATTGTAATTAGAGGACAATATCAGCTGAAGAAAGACAGGTTCTTCCTTAATTTCGGCAATAAAAGTGTCCGTGCCGGTTCCATCTCGATTAGTGACGACTTGACGAGGACAAGCATGTGGTCCGTGGAAAAAGAACCGGGCTGGAGCACTACCTCCTCCACTCCCAAGGCCGACCAGCAGATTTTAATATCGTCGGTCACGTGACAAACCTAGTCCAAACAAACGCAACAAAAAATACGTAAACGGGCAAAAACAGTTTTTTGGTCAGTTTTTGAGGCATTTTGGATATTTTTTTAAACTATGAGAATTAAAAGGAAGAAATATTATTTTATAACATTTTGTAAGCAATCGAATTAAGAAATCGTCCGCCCGTGCGAAAGCCGCCATAACCCTAAAACTTTGCTGCTTTTTTATTTTATTGTGGCGATGTTTTTGGTACACTTTTGGATCAAAAAGAGAAGAATAAAATAGTCTTATAAGTGTTGTGTCCCTAATTGTAAAGGGAATTATCCCAATGGGCCTAAGGTGTCTACATTTGCCTTCCCAAAAGATCCCGAATTATTACAAAGGTGGCTCATTGAATGAGACAATGGATCCCTACAAAAGTAGCCGTGTCGGAACTACATTTTAAACAACGTATTAAAGGGTATCATCTTATTAAAGAGAAAAAGGTGTTTTTAGAACAAAAGAATGGATATTTACAAAAAGGTAAAAAACAAAAAAATAGTTAGGCTTCGAGGGGGCAGCCAATCATTCCATAAGGATGGGCATTTGGATGATTTTAAATTGAATATTGACCGAAGATCTTCATATTCAATATTATTCGACATATGAAACATTGACCGATCAACGTTGTCGGTACCGATATTTGCGCCGACCGCCAACCGTCGATTTACCCCGAAGTCGAAAGGTTTGCTTTCGAAATAACGAATTATTCCGGATAAATCAGATGTCGGAAGATGAAAATGAATTATTTTGTTTCGGCTTTTAATTTCAGTCGACTTTATTGGGTTGATATTGTGTTCGCATACGTATTCTTGTACGTTTTAAATTTGTTTTGAGTTGTTGGTGGTAGGGAAGTTTTTTTTGTTTTAATTTAATTATTGGTGTGGTGTATAGAAAGAACAGTGGCCGGCAAAAAAAGTCGACATTTTGTGGAAAATTTCTATTCTGAATGAATGAACCGGAATTGAATGAACTATCCCGATAAGTAGCGGTAATATACCCCAGGATTGGAATACGAATATTCAAATCCGAAAGAAATATTCGAATCATTGAAACATTTCTATATTCGAATATCGTTCGGAAGACTGGGAAGGTTCCATCACTAACCCATTACCCATATTTAAATAAATAATTTGGCAATACATGTACAAATTTCTTAGCATTACACTTAAATTTACATGGATTACTGAAAAATACATGTACAAATTTTGGTCCTGTTGCCCCCTCGGTACTTACCAAGGGGGAGACAAACCGGCCAAATTTGTAATGAATTTACAAACATTTAACAGATTTTATGGATTTCAAAGGTTGTTTCTTCAAAGAATTCACGTTTTTTTTAAAATATTTCAAGGATTTTAAGATTTCTTAAAGATTTTCGGATTTTACACAAGATTTTACAAGTTGTTTTTCGAAAGATTTCACCCCCCGGATTTCACATGTCACCAGATTTCAACAAAGTGAATATTTAAGGTGTTTTTAACAAAAGAAGAAGTTGAAGAATTAAACATCAGGTTTAGATAACAGTCTTATACAGCAACATCCAGAGGTTCTTTGCTATCCGAGTGATATATCCTTAAGATTGCATCCTATGTCTACATTATAATGAAAAAATTGATTGAAAAGGAAAAGGAGTTCTTACAAGATGAAACACCAAAAATTTTATTCAATTTAGCTTGTCAATTGTCAGACAAAGACGAAGAAGTGTACCCTGGACACAGTCACATTTGTCATTCAGAGTACTATTTAACAAAGCCATTAATCCTATGACTAATATTTTACTAAAAACTATATAAAAAGAAGAAATGATGAACTTGAAAAAAAAAAAAATATGCCTACTTTAAAAAGGATGAAACCTACCAAAAAACATACATAAAATATAAGCCTTATTACAATTTAAAAAACTTAATTTACTTACCTACAATATCCTTTGTTCCCAACATGTCCCAATATATGTTTTCTTTAATTATTACCTTGTAGTTTAACTTTCTATTAAACAATAAAATAAATTTTTATCATTTTTTTTTTCCCCTTTTATTAACACCGCTTATCTTGTTTAAATCCACTAGCCGTTTCTTGTCCCTTACCCTTGTGGAAGAGGTTCAATTAGCTTTAGATTAAAAACCTTTCACTTAAAATTTCATCACAAATAGCCACTAAACTTAGGTAAGATTTGTTGACTTTGGATATTTTTTGTATGATTTTAAACACTTTTGCACTATTTTTACAATTTACACCTACTTTATTTTTACCCATAATTAAATGATTTAACATACACGAGAATTTTTTTTTTCAAGAGTTTTTTTTTATATAAAAAAAAATCAAAATGAAAATAAAAACAACAAATTAGTTACCTTAACCTTCAGATACGGTTTGATTTGTTTTGCCTAGGTTTGTCACGTTATTACGCTTGACGGCCTGCTCGAGTAAAGGGGTGTGGTGGAGTCGGCTTGTGGTTATGGACGGCTCGACCACTACGGCGGCAAGTTTCATAGGGTGAACGAAACGCCGGGTAAAAAGCACCACTTTTTGATTGCAAATGGAACTGCAAGTCGGCGACAGTAGTTCATGCCACTTTTTGTCATCGATGTCAACTTCAAAAAGTGGCTCGTGGAAACAGGGCCTAAGACGATGCATGGTAGAGTTGGGCAGACATTTTAAATTTCTGACTTTGTAAGCTTTATTTTTTGTGATTAATGTAGTACCCTTTCTGGTTAGACCAAATTTTAATTGTGTTAAAAAATATCTCGATAAGTATGCAAAACACTCATAAGTCAAGTTTCGCCTAAGCTGTTTTTGTGTCTTAATTGGTTACTTCCTTTTCTAAACCTTAGCTTTAATAATTTCTTCTGAACTAAACTAGGTTGAATAATTGGCGCTTGCATGAAAAAAGTGGGATAAGTCAAAAAACGAAGTGAAAGTGAAAAATGAGTTAAAGTAAATTTAACAATAATAAAAAAGTTAAAAAGAAAAAGAACTTTTAGTTAAAAAGTTGCCAGAGTTTCCAATAAATTTAAAAAAATTAAAATAATATTTTATTCATTGTTTAATTTACACAAATTCACTTCCCCCATACAGGCACCAATTTTCCTTGAAGAGAACAATACGTTTTAATATTTTACAATTAAGAACTACTGCCGCATTAATAACATGTTATAAGTAGTTCTATGTACTGCAGAAATAAGTGTAAATATCATTTTACAGAGTGATTCTTAAAGATTTGCAAATATTTAGGAAACACTAATATTTTAAAATAAACGAAAAATTCAAAAGCAATTTAAAAAAAAATTTTAACATGTTATTTTTGTCGTCAAAAATATGAAAGTTAGTGCTTGTGCGTACGAAGCCTAAAATTTTACTTATTTTGGTAAATAGACACCTTCATAAAATGTCACTATTATACAGTAAATATAACTGAAGTATCTTAGGCTGTTTCGGAAATATAAATTAATGTCATTCTTTTTTTAAATTTTAACACCTTTTAAAATATCTTAGTTTTCCAAGTAGAATCACACCCTTAAATATTCGCATATCATTAAGAAACACACTGCATAAATATTACCGAGTAGAGAAATAAGCTTGATAAAATTAAGTTAAAGGTGCTAACATACAACTGGTTGTTTACCAAGCGAAAGAATCCTTATTTTGCTAAATTTGGTAGAAGGCTATCAATTTTTTTATATTATTACTAAATAAAACAGAGTGGCTGGTCTATTTGTTGCTCATTTTAGTCTCCAAATTTTAAAAAATATTATTTTTGACATTGTGTGCAATAAGATTTTCTTATGCATATACATATGTTAGGTTTAAATCTACAGAATTGGTTATCTAACAGGTTTATATAAGCACATTTATAATAACATAATTAGTACTGGCACAGTTAAAAATATATAGGAGTTAGGTAATTAGGTCCCTACTCTTCAGCAAAAACATTACGACTGCGACAGCAAAGAGAAAACAATTTAAAGACAATAACTAAAATTTTAACGATACTTATTAATTTTTTTAGTTAAATATGGAATAACTAAAGTCATTTGCTTCAACAATTAAAGTTAATTTATAGCTTTTCTTTAGAATTATGATAATAGTAATAATGTTGAGGAAGCTGAATTATATTCCTGCATGCCAAAAGACACCCGAGCAACTGGTGATGAAAATGCAGAAATTCGGGGTCCTTGGGTCTCTTCGTCTAATAAAGCAAATGAATTTGGGAGCCGGTCATGTAGGCGTTTCGCCTAATAAATAAATGCGCCTTTTAATAGTAAGTTTCTTTAGCTTCTTACCTGCTGGACTAAAAATATGAATTAAAAATAACATTTTAAAAGAAAAATTGTTTGGCTTTTCTCCAAAATAAAGGTATTTGTATATTATTTTTGAAAATTATACTTTTTTTATAAATTATTATGAAGAGCTAGTCTGTTCTTGCAATAATAGTAACAAAAAACTTGAAAATGTTGTTACTATTATTGCAAGAGCTGTTAAGCTTTTTATAATAATATAAAAAAAGGATATTTTTTAAAAATAATATATAAATATCTTTATTCTGGAGAAAAGCCAAATAATTTTTCTTTTAAATTAATAATCCCAGAAAACAAAATAAACTATAAAAAGAACACTTTTAGATTAAGAAACTAGGAAAATATTTGAAAGAGTTGGTATTATTTTTTACTTTAAAAGGTTTCTTTATATTTAGCGATTTGTATTTTCCCTATATTTCTAACCATAATATTGTTATGTTACATCTCTATAATGATACCTCGTTAACCCGTGCAAATCTACTCGTATATAATAGGATGTTCCTTATTATGGTTGTGTGGCACATGTTGTATAAGTATAAGAGACAGGTTCCAATAATTGCAAAATCATTGACTTAACAAGTTAACAATTTAAGATTGCGGAACCAATCAGACAGTGGTACGTGGCGAGTTATAGGTATATTACACATTTTCCAAAACCTTTAAAAAACGACCATACTTTTTTTTAAGTATGTAAAGATAATGATTTACTAATTTTAAAACTTGGGATAGTTTTTTAACTACTGCAAATTACTGGTTTTATTCTTACTACGTACTGTTTTTAAACAAAATCATTTTGAAAATAATATCTTTATCAAATGTAAAAACGATTAGAATCGGAAAACTTTAATCTCATTTATTTATTTTATTTTATCTATTAGATCGACACCTTTTTTTTAATTCAACATAATTATAAAAAAGTGATCCTAAAAAAATTAACACGTCTTATTTTTATTAAAAATGATAACGTTTATTTTAAAACCAATTTCAAATTCATTAGACTTTTAAAAAGTATTTAAATAAACTTCCATTTTTATTTGTACACCATTCTAGCTCCACGGCTTATACTTTGCGATGCCCAAAAATTTCAAAATGGTTTCGTCTTATTTCATCACAAGATCACTTCGCATTCAGCTTTAGAGGCTCAAAACCTCTTCACTATTACATAAAATATAAGACATTGACACTTGAATTATAATTAAATACATTTAAATTGCTTAAGTATAAAGCACATGGATTTTAAAACACGACTTAAAAAATTCAAACGACTGAAATAAGATCACGTTTATGGTGTTTTATTTTAAGGCTTTTTACTGTATTTTACGTTTTTCATAAAGATATAATAAAATCAGACTTTATTTATTATCAAATAAAATTGATAAAGTAAAGGCTTAGCAACGTCTACTAACATATAACCGGACTGATAAAACGGTATGACGGATCTGGTAAAGATAATAGACCGTAATTAAAAATGTATACTCAGAGTTTGGTAGCGTCGATTCAAGAAACAAAAAAAAATGTATTTTTATTGGTTTATTTCAAATAAAATGTAAAAACTACACAAAAGTCAATAGCGAATTTTTTTCCTTAGAAATATTCGTTATTAGCTATTTAGTGATATGAATAACACTGCCAAATAATAGCAAAATTGGGTCAAGGCTGTGTCTCCATCGGGGAAATAAAACACGTTCTCGTACGGGTAATATGCTGCATAAGGTAGGTATGGTTCTCTCCAGGTGCTACGCGAGGTATATCACCCTCACTACGTCGCCTAGTCCTGGGTATCGCGCCAGCTAGCTCATTCTGCGGGAACCGGACTCCTCTACCTTTACCCTGATGAAGTTGTTGGGCCCCATCACGCTCTATGCCTGGGCCGGCGACTCCAGACACGGATGTGGTACCTGACCCTTGGTTCTCCTTTCCTTGTATTGTTTCCCGGCTATTGCACGGGTTTTGTGTCCCTTTTGGTGGTGTCCGTAACATGATGTTAAGTTTCTGAATATTCCTTGAGAACCCAGGTTCCACCGTGGTTCCGGGTACTTCCACCCGCTTCCTGGTTCTCCCAATTTCCTTCCTGTAAAATCCCAGTCGTTTCCGTGACTGGTGTTCACTAATGATAGCACCTAGTGCACTTCCTTTGTCTGCACACACTCCAGGTGCGGCTGTCTCCCAACTAATCACCCACCGACGCTCGGCGGGGTATAGTTTTATCCCTTAGGCTCCTCTTATCCTCCCTGCAAACTTGAAGGGAGGATCCTCCTCTTATCCTCCCTGCAAACGCGCACGGTGTCGACCTTCTTCAGTGCCTGGTGCACTCCTTCCGTGGCTCGTGCCTACGACGCGGCTCCTTCCGTTGTCTGATTCCCACCGCGGTTCGGCCGGGTTTAGATATCCTCCTGGTCACTCCTTCTTACTTCCTGCCTAGTTTTATTAAATGTATATAGTATTTTTTAAAGCTCTTTAAAAGATCTTTTTAGTGCTGATAAGTGTACGATTTCCCAAAAATGCTGACAGGATAGGACACCTATTTTACTATCGAACTAATGTCGATGCCCATAATTTCAAAACTATTAAAAATAGACATATCAAATGTGTTTTTTTTAAAGGTCTTTAAAAAATATTTTTAATAGTGATAAAATGTACAAGGTATTCTATTTTAAAAAATGCTTTTTTACTATTAAACACGATTGTCAATTGTTTTTTTTTGCACCCTTCAAGCTTAAAAGGGCGTAAAAAATCCTACTAGTTTGATTTAAACAACTCTATATGTTAACCAATAATAAAGTACGCTTTGATAGGTTTTAGAGGATTGCTGGGTCAGTTCTGGTTAGAAACAGAAAATGGACTTAAAAATGCAAAGAATAGCCATCTTGGAATAATTTATACTCAATATGCCATCCAAACCAAACGAAATTTGATGAAAAAAATGGCGGAAAATTTATTGGCGTACGTAGAGATCTATCTGTACGCCGTCCTAACAGCCAAGCTCTTTGGCTTCTACAAAAAATAGTAGTTTTGAAACAATTGTACTTATTAGGCTAGGTTAAAGTTTTTGAAAAGTTATTTATCGCGTATATATTGATTCGATGGCATAATGACTATAATTTTTCTAAGATGGCTATTTTCTAGTTAATTAACCGCAGTCATTTTATAAGATCTATCAAAAAATGAACAGCGCATAATCAATATTTACTATTTAAAAGGGCATATTGAGTATCTGTTCTTACTCGAGTTTCCAAATTGCTATATTTTGCAAGTTTCTGGTTGTGCTTTTCGCTAAGCTTCACTCTATTATTCGGTATCGTCAAGTCGATTAAAGTTGTTCGTCTGGAAAGTTTATTAGTTAGTACAAGCTCTAATCTATTATGCCTTACCTGTCCTATAATGTAACGAGGCGAGGCCTATATATTTCCTCTCATTGTAAATTCCTCTTATTTTTTAAACAGCTTTACAACACGATCTCGATAGCACCTTATTTTTTCTTTAAACCCAATTTGGAAGCCATGAAAAAACATAATTAAATCCTAATCAGTTAAATTTTAAAGTCTCAATGTTGGCAGATGTGTTTTATAGACCCTTTCCACTAATATAATAAGTGTTTATTCGTGAGCAGTAATGGGCAAACTTTTTAAGAAGTGTCTTATTAATTCAATAAAAATGCTAAATATAAAATATTGTGATACAGTCCAATTACATTAGGACTTTCATGTCAGTTAAAAAAAAATCCCTCATAAAATCCCATACATTTACTCGTATATTATCAAAATTTAACATAAGAATACAGGTCGACCTAATCTTAAGAATATCTCTTTGCTACCTGAAAATTATTCAATGCATATAAAAAAGGCACAATATAGTGCGGGAACCGAATGAAAGTGACCTTCACCCATCTGTCAACCGATAAAAACTATTTTTTATCAAATATAATATGTAAATAAAAGTATCGCCAATATAAGTTGCCTAAAAATTATGGTCAAGGCAATGATTGATTAAAAAAATATATATATATATATACATTTTTGATGCTTCCTGTATAATCATAATTCTTATTTTTCTTTATTCTACGTGACACTACTAATATATATCTATTTTTTCCTTTTTGTTTCACAAATAAAAAATTAAATAATTTCTTTAATTTTAAGACCTATATTCTCTACACCAAAAAGAACCCCATAACTTCGAATCACAAACCGTGGTTTTCTGAATCGTATGACAAAGCCAGACTTTTAAAAATTTAAATCCACAAAAAGTTTCTCCAAAACCCTAGTCCCGAAAATCGACAGGCTAGCATCGAAGCAAGAAATCAGTATAATCAGACCATCTAGAAGCAAAAGACCGTTTTAACAATCGGATAAAAGATAAAGTTCTCTCTTGCTCGAATGGCAGTAAAGCTTTCTGGTCCTTTGCCGAAAATATTAGTAAAAACTTCTGCACAAATTCTTTTCCACCCCTAATCTCTAAAGATGAAATTGTTTCTACCTCTAAAGGAAAAGCCGAACTATTTGCCCAACAATTTGCTGCCAATTCTACGCTTGATCCTCCTATTAATCTTCCTCTCCCAACAGTTGTCCCCGTTTCTTATAAAATGTCCGATATCACTTTTAAAGTCAAACAGATCAAGCGTATTCTTTCTTCTCTTAATACTAAGAAATCCTCTCGGCTGGATGGCATACCAGCAATCATCTTAAAAAATTGCTCCCGAGCTTGCACCCATCCTAACTCTCCTCTTTCGAATCTCTTACAACACGGGCATTTTCCCGGAGAGTTGGAAAGCTGCACGTGTGAAACCTGTCCCCAAAAAAGGATGCAAAACTATCCCTTCTAACTATAGACATATATCTCTTATTTCTGTTGTTTGCAAAGTAATAGAAAAATTAATTAATTCCCAAATATTAAAGTATCTGAAAAAAGATCTTAAATAATGGACAGTATGGATTTCGTCACAGAAGATCTACAGCTGATCTTATTTCCTTTGTCTCACATAACTGGAGCATGTCCCTTGAGTTTCTTGGTGAATTCCAGATCGTTGCTCTTAACATAGCCAAAGCTTTCGATCAGGAGGGCATGATGGGCTTCTTAATAAACTTCCTTCTTACGGTCTTTCACCAAAGCTCTCCAGTTTCCTTTAATTGACGTATATCAGTTGCTGTAGATGGTCATTCTTCCAGCTTCTACGAAATTAATGCTGGGGTGCCCCAGGGCTCAGTGCTGGCACCCATGCTGTTTCTTGTACACATTATCGATCTTCTCTCTTCCACAATCAATCCCATTTATAGTTTTGCTGACGATAGTACTCTCCACTCTAGTATTCAATTTCTTAAGCCACCATGTAATTCTGATTTGAAAACAAGCTCAGGTCAATGAAGATATCTCTTTCACAAGACTTCAAACTTATCTTGGATTGGGGCGCCAAAAATCTTGTTCAGTTTAATGCCTCAAAAACACAGTCATGTTTGCTGTCGCGAAAAATGTCAGCCAATGCTCATCCGTTACATATCAGCGGCCAACTTCTGCAAAACAAAGAGTCGTTTAATCTTGTAGGCGTTACTTTTGAGAATAACTTCAATTGGTACAAACACATTACATCCATAGCCTCGGCAGCTTCAAAAAAGCTTGGATCCCTTTTTGAACCAGAAAGTATTTCTCTTCTTTCTTTCTATATACTCTGTATGTATCCCTAATCAGAACCTCTTTAGAATATTGTTCTTATATCTGGGGAATGGCGTCCCCTATAACACTTAGCATTCTGGACTCCATTCAAAAAAGAGCTGTTCGTCTTATTAATAATCCCACGCTCACAGAAAGGCTTCCTCTTCTTGCCCACCGTCGCGACCATCGACGCGTCGGGCTGTAGGGGATCTGTCGCTCTTCTATAGGTATTTTCACGGCTTCTACTCAGAGGAGTTGGCCAGTATAATTCCTTCTCTGGCAACTCCCAACAGAGAAATTAAAGAAAAAAGATATTTGTCAGAAGTGTTTTTACGTGCAAAAAATTATTTTTAGCCAAAAGAAAAATATATGCAAGGGTCTATTTCACCGCAACAAAAACTGTTTATAAAATGGTACGTCATTGCAAATTATTCGGGATAGTTTAAAAATTATGTTATATTTTCATTTACCCTTTAAAGTCTTCCTGTCACTGTATCGGAGGAGTTGAAACTTAAAATAAACATTCTTTTTGCTTTTTGTTCCCCTTTAAAAAACAGGGTTCATAACACATTTCATAAGCGAGATTATGTCCTAGAGCATAACCCTAATATCTTCTTAAACAATAAAATACCTTAGTATTAAAGGACGAAACTTTCCAGTTTTCTATACACGTTTTACCTAGAGGTTATGGGAGGCTGTAAATATTATCATAAGTTTATACCTGGGATCATGTGGGTTTATTAGTTAATAAAGCAAGTTTTAGTATGGAGCACGTCCTGATCTGTGAATAATTTAAATTATACTTTACTATACCGGCTGTTCAGTTAAGGGCGATCGCAATCCATATCTCAAGATTCCTTTCATAGGATTGTTTAAAAAAATATTATAAAATCCGTTAGGCTAAATCTACTGGACATAGTGACAAAAGACAAAATTAATGGTCTAATAAAATTACGTTATTTTTGTTTAATAATTTTTTTGTAGCTCTTTTAGTTTTTGAGATATTAACGATTTATATTTAAAATAAAAACACAAATATCTCAAACACCAAAAGAGCTACGGAAAAATGTATTAAACAAAAAATATGCTTTTTAATAAGCTCTAAAAAAAGGTTATATACACATTGGTAATAAAATAAGTGGTAAAGGAGATATAAGCAAAAAAGTGAATTTGGCCAAAAATCTAATGTACAAATGCAGTTTTTCGTTTGCCATTATTTTTTTTTAAGTTTGTAGACGTTCATACGAATCGAATTCAAAAAACTGCATGCAAATTCATCTTACTTCACAAAAAAGTCATACCTAGCAGGACGCTTAACATTTCTCGATCTCCTATGGTACTATGTGTATAGATCATCGTTTAAATAATTTTTAAAGACAGTTACTCGTTCAGAATGATCTGAAGAAAATTCTATTCAAATTTTTAATATCCAAATTTTTTTTATAGTTTATTTAACATTAAACTTTAAAATTATCTTATTAGCTATCTACTTCTAATAGGCCTACATTTTTTAACACCATTTATTGCAGTGATTTTTAGGGATAAATAGTCGTTTGGTAGTCGAGGAAACAAAGCAATGCACTGTAATAGTTAGTGTTAAAAAGACCGTAGGCCTAGTAGAAGTAGATAGCTAATAAGAGGTATTTTTAAAAGTTTAATGTTTAAAAAATTATTTAAACGATGATCTATACACATAGTACCATAGAAGATCGAGAAATGTTAAGCGTCCTGCCAGGTATACTACATAACACCCAGATAGAGGTGGCACATTTTTTCAATAAAATAGAGTTTAAATTTTCTTTTAGTTAAAGTTTTAGGTGGATTAAAATGGGTACAGTTATTGAACCAAAAAAATTATGCCACCTTGTTATCCCCCACTGCCTCGAGGCACATATACAGAGTGTAACATAAATATGGAACGCTCGAAATACCTCCCACACCGTTTATCCAATTTTTATGAAACTATGTACTTATAGGTTTGAAATTACGCCGGATCGAATGATGAGCTCCGCGTCGTTGCCAAGTTTATCGTTTTTCTGAAATCGAATGGAACTTTGTTTTTTTAAACGGAGTACCCTATATTTGATTCAGTTTTTGAGTTCTGCTTAAAATTGTGTATACTTTTTGTATAAAGTATTTTTTTTCTAATGATAACAGTTTCTGACAGAATTAAGATTAAAGTAATACTTAATGTGTTTTACCTACAAATACCTGCATTTTTTACACAACAACAACATTTACACAAATTATTTACACAAAATGAATCATTTAACTGAAACCCAAAGAATCGAAATTTTAATAATACTGGGTTATGGGGACAGAATGAGAACACAACAAGAAGTTTGTAATATTTTTAATGACAAATATCCTGACAGAAATCCGTTAACAAGATCTACTGTAAGCAAAGTTTTAAAAAATTCCGTAAACCTGGACACGTAAAAGATGCTGCACACTCTGGCCGACCTAAAAGTTCAACAGATGGTGATAAGGCTCTAAACGTTTTGTTGAGTTTAGAGGAAAATCCCCACCTTTTTACCTGAATACTGGGACAAGAAAATCACATTTCCCATATATCAGTAGACCGCCTGCTAAAAACCGAAAAGTTTCATCCTTACAAAATAAGACTGGTACAAGAGCTCTCAGAAGACAACTATGACAGACGTTTGCAATTTTGTGAAATTATGATGGAGCGCTGCAACGCCAATCCAGATTTTGTCCCCCAGATAGTCTTCTCTGAAGAATCAACCTTTTTTTAAACGGAACTGTTAATAGACATAATTGTCGTTATTGGGTCATGGAAAACCCTCACTGAAAACGCGAAAATCACACCCAGTTCCCTCGAAAAGTAAATGTTTGGGCTGGTATAATAGGTCGAAGAATAATTGGCCCATTTTTCATGGAAGAGACGTTAAATGGGAAAAGATACCTGCAGCTTTTAAGAAATGAAATTGTCCCGGCTCTTGTGCAACTATTTCCAAATAATCGTAAGTTGTGTTAATTTAATTTTTTTACTACTACACTCGCCTACGGCTCGTCCGACAAACTTTCCCATTAGTAAAAAAAGTAATACTTTACTTCTTTTTTTTGATTATTTTAAAATGATGTTTTAGGCAATAATCAAGCACTAAGTGACGAAATATGGTTTCAGCAGGATGGAGCCCCACCTTACTATGCCCGTAATATTCGGCAGTATCTAAATAATGTTTTTTTTTTGAAGATGGATTGGACGTAGGGGCATAATTGAGTGGCCAGCTCGGTCTCCGGATTTGTCGCCCCTCGATTATTTCCTGTGGGGCCACCTAAAAAATGTCGTTTTCAAAACCTAGCCAACTGACCTTAATGATTTAAAATTAGGGATAGCAGCAGAATGTAGGAGAATTGAGAAATGTTTTACATGCTTTTACGCAGAACTTAGCTAATTGCCAGGAAGTAAATGGGCAACATTTTAAGCATCTGATTTAATTTTGTTTTGTTTATTGTTGTTAAGTTATTGCCTTCTGTATTGTTTATTCTTGTATTTGTAGGTAAAATATATTAAGTATTACTTTAATCTTAATTCTTTAAGAAACTGTTATCGTTAGAAAAAAATACTTTATACAAAAAGTATACACAATTTTAAGCAGAACTGAAAAACTGAATCAAATACAGGGTGTACATAGTTTCATAAAAATTGGATAAACGGTGTGGGAGGTATTTCGAGCGTTCCATATTTATGTTACACTCTGTATGTATTAGTTTGTTTCATTCAATGAATAAAACATTTTAAATCAATTTTTGGATGGATCGGAATTGGTATACTTACTTGTAACAAAAAATATTGTTTTTAGCGAAATTTTTGGCCAAATTCACTTTTTTCCTTATATCTTCTTTATTTTATTAAAAATGTGTATATAACCTTTTTCAAAGAGCTTATTAAAAAGCATATTTTTTGTTTATACATTTTTTTGTAGCTTTTTTTAGTTTTTGAGATATTTGCGTTTTATTTTAAATGTATATTAAATTATATTAATATCTCAAAAACTAAAATAGCTACAAAATTTTTTATTAAACAAAAATTACGTTATTTTATTAAACCAGTAATTTCAATTTTATACTTTTTTTCCTAAAATTAACAGTTTAGGTAAAAAAAACTGCAATTTAAACCGGCTGAATTAACTATGGTTCATAGTAATTTAAAAAAAATGTTTTATGCGTATCTCTTATTGGCTAGCTTTTTTGCGGTGGCCCAACAGACTAGTTAATGTCTTTTGCTGAGAGTAAAGTGAGTTATCTGAAAGAATTTTTTTAAATGCTATAAAACCTACCGCAATTTAATTTTACACTAAAGATAAACTAATAGAAATGATTCAACGGTTAAACCCGCACCTGATAACTTTTAATTATTATGTACTTAAACGGTATCTAATGGTTTAATGGAGTTTTGCAAAAACGACAATTGCAACAGCCTTAGGCGTGCCACATTATTACGGATAACACCGGCGACATAGAAAATAAGCGGGTCATGGTACGTAGACCATAAAAAAAGATAAAATTTAAACTTATGTTGTGCTATGTGGGTGGGTTAAACACTTAATTACTTAAAAATTACTTACGAAACTTACTGTATTGTTAATCTATGGAGAAAAAGATGATTTATTGACATACCTACATCCTACATAAACGTAAATATTTATTTGGTACCAAACAGCAATTAAATGAAATTATTATAACGTTTTTATAAAAGGAATATAAATTAAAATAAAATAGCCAAAAAAGTATTTTGTACATACCACCTAAGTTTGCAAAACCACATCTGAATTTTGGATTTCTTTTGGGCTATTTTAATACACCATGTTTATTCAACAGCCATATTTAATGCTACCTTAAAATAAGAATATGGATGAAATATAGTTTTTAAAGTGCACATTTAAATTATAATTATATAATAATATTTTTTTACAGTTAGTATTATGGTAGATTTCTCTTCCTTTTCTTCGATATACTTGCTTGTCAAACAAATCTTTCTTTACCAAAAGTTTTAGTTAAGTTTTTTAAATTAATTAAAACGTATATGGGAAAAGTTGGGTAAGTCAAGAAATATGAAAAATGAGTAAATATAAATTAAACAATAATTAAAATATTTTAAAGTCTTCTTTAAAATATTTTGGCAATTCTGAGAAGCACTTAGAATTGTCAAAATAAAAGAAAATTTAAATAATTATTCTAATTATTGCTTAATTTACATTAACTCAATTTTCACAGTTTTTAATATAACCCACTTTTTCCATACACACGGCAATAATGTCTTACACCCAACCTTAATGATATGTTTTTCTAAAGGAAAGGGCAAACTATTTGCTAAACAATTTGCTGCCAATTCACTCTTTATTTCTCCCGGTAATCTATCTCTTCCAATAGTTGCTTCTGTTTTCCAAAAAAGATCCTTAATTGTTTTTAAGGTCAAGAAAATTATGCATATACCCTTTTTTTGTCTGAGTACACAGAAATCGTCTGGAGGGGTGGGTGTACTCAAATTTTCTATGATAGGGGCATTTTGCGGAGAGCTGGAAAGCTGCACATGTGTAACCTAATATTATACCAAGAAAGGGTCTAAAGATCTTTCCCTAATTATAGATCTATATCTCTTCTCCGAGTCGTATGCAAGGTAATGGATTTGGGTATTATCTATATATTTTAAACAAAGCAAATACACATAAATTTCTAGGGACGAGTCCCCTGGTCAATTTTATAATCTCAGAAGTCCGTTTAAATAAGCCTGTACCGAATATTTCAGATATAAAAACATAGGTAAAACGAAGAAATTTAAAGGAACTGCAAAACGACTCGTGACGTCACATCGCATATAAATACAGATTGTTTACATATCGATTTTGCCTGTTTCCAGTTGTGCTGCGGTAAATCTCGACATAACTTGTATTTTGTGTAAAGTGTTTTTCATTAATTATGGCTAACGAAGGATTTGCCGAGGGTTCCACAAACAATTTACCCTCTGTGGATATGTTAATGGTGATAGATTACGTTACAAATGACAAACGTTTTAATTCAGCAGAAATCAGAGGCTCAAAAGCAGCATTGTAAGTATTTATTTTATGTGTTAAATACAATAAAACATCTTTTTATAATACTTGATGGTTAAACCAAATTAGAAAAAATATATTCATATATGTATTTGTTAATTATAACCTTATTTCTAACTTACATTAAAGTCGTCTTTACAACAGAAAAAAATACTTTTTGGTTTTGGCATATCACATCTTGCTGCTGTAAACCATTGTTTCTTACGCTCATAATCCCCCCGAGGCACACATACAAAAATTTTGTTTGGTGTACGCACAGATGTTCTCGTGCAAAGGGGCACAACACACTATTTATTTTGTGATTCGTACATATTATTCATTTAAACAGTTAAATGTTTCTTGATATTAACAAAAACTTAATTTTTTTTGACAGTCGCTACATAAATAGTGCTGTAAGAAAATTAAACCTTGGTTAAAAGATGACAATGTATTAGATTAGAAACACGAATAACTCTTTACTGATTATATGCGCTGTGACGGCAGACAGCAGTGACCTTCGGAAAGCTTGTTTTGCCGCCAATTATTGGCGTTTGAATTTTAAACCGCAGTTTTTGCTTAAAATATGTTTTTCAATTTTTTTTAAGGTTACCATACAATTTATATGCATATATGCCATCATTTTATGGGTTTTCTAAAAAACGTGAATATATCCGCTTTTAAAGTATTTGGGCAAATACGAAATTATACATACGGACTCCGTCACAAGAGGTTCAAAGCATTTTTTTCCTTTATCTTAAACAGATGGAACAAGTTACTTAGGTTTTTTGGTGAATCTTTGGTCATTGTTCTTGACATATCCAAAGCTTTTGAACAGGTATGGAATGATGCGTCGTCAACAAAATTTCTTCCAACTTCCTTCCTACGGTCCTTCACCTAAATCTTGTTTGTGGCTTTTTAGTTTTCTTTCTAATTGACGAATATCAGTTATTGTAGATGGTGCCTTTTCTAGCTTTTATTCAGTTAATACGGGGGTGTCCCAGGGCTCATTACTGGCACTAACTTTATTTATTTTTTTTACGATAGTAGCGTTCACTTTAGTATTCCGTTTTTTAAACCAGTCAATAACCCCGATTTAAAAAACAAACACAGGGTCTTAATTGGCATAAACATACTATGTAGCTTAAAAAGGTTGTATTTATCTTTTGGGCAAGAAAGTATTTTTGTTGTTCTATTCTGTATACTCTGCATGTATCCCAAATCAGCCCCAATTTGTTCCCGTGTCTGGGGAATCGGATCTAGCACGACTCCTAGCATTTTTGATTCAATCCAAAGAAAAACCGTTAGCGCTTTTACAGGAAAGGTTTCTTGCTCACCGACAAGCTGTAGAAGATCTGTTGCGCTTTTATAGATATTTCCACGGCATCTGCTTCAAGAAATCCCACCTCTAGCAGCTCCTAATAAGACAACACGTGTGTCACCTGTGCTACTCCTATGCATCTCTTTTCAGTCCAACTGGGGAACCGCCAACCTCCACCTTTTCCTTGGAGTGTCTAGGCTATGGAACCAGGTACCTGTCGAGGTTTTCCTACCCTCTCCAAAGTTTGACATATTAAGTTCATTGTTAATAAATTATCTCTTACTTGATTTAAGTTACTATTTTTAAAACATACTTTTCTTACATTAATAGATTTAAACTGGCTTAAAAAAGAAAGCCATTTGGGTTATTAAAAATTTACTTTTTATTAATAAGGGCGTAAATGTAACTACGTAAAAACATATTATTTTACTTTCCCAAACTTGTATCTAAATCGTTAAATGTTCAAGATAGCAATACTACTATCACTTAAAACGAAAATCCCTAAATAAGGGTTTCCATGGAAAAACCCATAAAGTGGATTATAAGTGTTTTAACTTTTAAACATCCTTTTTATAACCTTTGGTATAAAATGGCTATTAGGCCTTATTTACTTAACAAGATGCCTATCTAGGTGTTGATTCTGCCTACAACCTTTTTTGGCCTCTAATCCAAATTAATTTAATATACCTAATGTCAGTGGTAATAATTTAGACTTACAATTAGCTAAAATAATCGTGTACATTAATTAGTATGATTAGTGCATACAGTGTGTCCCAAATTGGTGGGGAATGTATGGGGATCTTGGAAACTACGATAGATAGAAAATCGGTTAAATGGGGAAAGTTTTAGACAATTATGTTAGTAAGCTAATCCCGTTTACTACATGGTTTTATCTACTTACCCCGGGTTGCACAAAAGTTAATCAAGGTTTAGAATGTTTAACGGAACCTTATGTCAGTATTATTCAATGGTTTTAGTAGACAACCTGTCAAAATCTGACATTTCCTTAACCATTCAAAGTACTAATCACGCTTTCTGCAACCGGTTATTAGGTTTTTGAGAAATTTTGAAAAACCTGCTATTTTCGAAAATCGGCCATATTTTTTTTATACGTTAAAATTTTTCAAATCGGTAAAAACTTTATTTGTAGAATATGACCAAGTAGTCAATTTTTATTTTCTACGTTTTGGGTTTTTAAAATCATCACCAACTTCACTTTTTCATATGGGCGCCATATTGGATTTTTACGCAGCCAAATAGTGCTTTTTATTCTGATTTGAACAATGTATAACATGTTATAGTTAAGAAGTTTATAACCTCATTTTTTTCAAAAAACAAATATTTTCTCAGTTGGCCTTGATTACGGCGAATGTCATCTAGCGTCATTGGCAGCAGAAGAAATGTTAATATAGCTGCGCAAACGTATTTCGACAATTTTCCTGAAAGGTAAAATCCTAAACTAACATACTTTCGAAAACTGGTTACAAATTTGCTTAAATTTTGAAGTTTTAAAAAACCACGACCTAAGAAGTACGTTGAAGAAAATCGACAACGAGATGCTGCAGTTAACCAACATTTTAAAGAAAATCCAACATCTTCAGCCAGGGATGTTGATAGAGAATTTCACATACCCATAACCATTCATAGAGAAGTTAGGACCATTAAAAGAAAATATTGTTAATATGTTGAGAGAAATGGACAACATTTTGAATTTTAAGTCGTTATTTTACATCTTCATTTTAGTGGGAATCTTAGTTTAGCCACTTTTCATTGTGTTTGTTTTTTGTTGTTTTAATTAACTTGTTACGTGTAGTTTTGTTGTAACACGGTGTTAACGTTATAGCTATGTTAGCGAAACCCATTTCTGTAAAATGTCTGTTTAGCTTATCTATTTTGACAATTACTAATATTTTATTGTTTACAAAAAAAATAACGTTCACCAGAATCAAGGCCAACTGAGAAAATATTTGTTTTTTGAAATAAATAAGGTTTTAAACTCTTAAATTATAACATGTTATACATTGTTAAAATCAGAATAAAAAGCACTATTTGGCTGCACAAAAATCCAACATGGCGTCCATATGAAAAAATAAAGTTGATGATGATTCTAAAAACCCGAAACGTAGAAAATAAAAATTGACTACTCGGTCATATTCTACAAAGAAAGTTTCTTTGAAGAAGTTTTCACAGATTTCAAAAATTTTCACTAAAAAAAATATGACCGATTTTCGAAAATGATGTTTCAGGTTTTTTTCAAAATTTCTCAAAAATCTGAAAATATAAAACCATGTAGTAAACGGGATTAGCTTACTTACAAAATTGTCCAAAACTTTCCCCATTTAACCGATGTTGTATCTATCGTGGTTTGCAAGATCCCCATACATTCCCCACCAATTCGGGACACACTGTATATTTCCGAGAGAATCAAAACCAACGGCCTTTAAATTAAAAAAAGGAGAATATCGATTTTCTTTAAAACCTTTTTTAATAAAGCTGTTGATAATAACCTTCTTACTTAAACTATTTTTTTTTAAGTTTTGCTAGGGTTCTGTTCCGACAGTTGTCCTCCAGTACCTATTAGGATAGCATAAACATGATTTTGTTGGGCATTGCCCGTGGATAATATATACTAGAATGGCTAGAATATTCTGAAAAAAGCGCATACCTTATTGTGAGGAAAGCTATTATTGATCTTTTTTAAACTCAATTATCATATTTTTTGCTAATTTTGGTAACTTCAATAAAAGGAAAAGATAGGATAGCATTATTCAGTTAATTTGTAAAATGCAGTTAAGAAAATATCTTAATCCTAAACTTTTTTGTTTTGTCTTTTTTTTATCTTGGGACGGTCCACGAAGGCTGATGCCTAATTACTAACGTACCGTGGGTGTCTTCGGTGTGATAAGAGGGAGTTTGTTTACTCGAGACTTAAATATTTGGAGATTGGGAGGAGAAGGAAAAACTTCTGCGGGCAGCAGATTCCATAGTCTTGAAACTCTAGGGATGAAGGAACGAAGAAAGCGGGCAGTTCGAGGCTTCTCTTACTGAACTGTAAAAGAATGCATAAAAGTTGCACTACGTATTGATCTGCTGGGAGCTGCCAGAGAAGAAATTATACTGGCCAACTCCTCTGAGCAGAAGCCGTGAAAATACTTATCGAAGAGCAACAGATCCCCTACATCTCGACGGTGGGCAAGAAGAGGAAGCCTATCTGTTAGAGTGGGATCATTAATAAGACGAACGGCTCTTCTTTGAATGGAGTCTAGAATGCTAAGTGTTGTAGGGGATGCCATTCCCCAGACATGAAAACAATATCCTAAAGAGGGCCTGATTTGGGATATATACTTACAGTGTATACAGATTGGAAGAAGAGAAATACTTCTGGCTCGAAAGAGGAATCCAAGCTTTTTTGAAGCTGCTCAGGCTATGGATGTAATGTGTTTGTGCGAGTTGAGGTTATTCTTAAAAGTAATGCCGACAAGATTAAACGACTCTTTGTTCTCCAGAACTTGTCAGCTCATATTATTATGTAGCGGATAAGCACTGGCAGACTTTTTTCGCGACAGCGAACAGGACTGTGTTTTGGAGGCTTTAAACTGAACAATATTTTTGGCGCCGCAATCCATAAGTTGAGGTCTTGTGAGAGAGAAATCCGCTTTGACCTACGCTTTGACTGGCTTGAGAAATTGATTGTTAGAGTGGAGGGTACTATCGTCAGCAAAACTATGAATGGGATTGATCGTGAAAGAGAGAAGATCGTTAATGTGTAGAAAAACCGCGTGGGTGCCAGCACTGAGCCCTGGGGCACCCCAGCATTAATTGGGTAGAAGCTAGAAGAATGACCACCTACGTCCTACAGTAACTGATATTTGTCGATTAGAAAGGAGACTGGAGAGCCAAGAGCAAAGCTTAGATGGATAGTCTAAAACACTTACGGCCGAGTGATAATCGCGTTGTTAAATTTAGCAATGGAATTAGCAATTGCTAAAAGTTAACAACGGTTTAGAATGTTCAACAAAATGTCAGATTTTGATAGGTTGCCTACTAAAATCATTGAATAACACTGACAATGACGTTTTGTTAAACATTCTAAACCGTTATTAACTTTTAACAATTGCTAACTCCATTGCTAAATTTAACAACGTTATCATCACTCGGTCGTTACTGTAAGGAAAGCTATTATTGATATTTTTAAACTCAGTTATAATATTTTTTCCTTATTTTGGCAACCTTAATAGATAACAAAGATAGGAAAGCATTATTCAGTCAAGTTGTATAATGCGGTTAAGAGAACATCTTAACCCTAATTTTTTGCCTCTTCTAAAACACCAACTGCATAAATGTCATAGTGGCTTTACTTCCAAAAAACAGCCTACACGACGTTGTTTCCAAATCCATTTTTCCTCTAGACTTAAAGGATTTATTTGAAATTAATTTTTTATGAGAGGATTTTCGATATTTTTTTAGCAAAAAATATTACAGTTATATGCGATCTGGGCCCAAAACTATCTCATAATCATTATATCCCACAAACATTCTAAGATATATTTTTTTATTAGTAACTATCAACTGGAGATCAGTTATATTGTAAGGAGTCAACTGTAGGTAAAAAATAACAGTTTAACATTTATATAATTATTAAAGCAACGAACTACCTGGCTCTTTTTTCTGAATTTAGAGACATAATCTCCAATAGAAAGCGTATGATCTGATCAAAGGATTTTTTCACCATTTGAAGTCTGTTAACCCGAAAGTTGACTAATAGCAACAGTCCTATTTTCTTTGAATAATTCGCAAATTTTTTGATTTTGAACCAATTTGTCTTACTGTTTTAAAATGGAATGTACGACTTTTAGTATGTTTTAAGTAAAATTGTAATAAAAATAGAAATCACGTTGCAAATACCTTATGGTGTCATAATTTAAACAATTTATAGCGTGAACAAAAATCGGAAAAAAAATCTTGCAGAATATGGACCACAGATGACACAAAAGAACTACAATAGTTACTAGGAATTAAAAGCGCGATGCCACCTACACAAAGGGATTTTTCTTTAGGATAAGAAAATAATGCATGTTGGCAATTTAAATACATCAAAGATCGAAACTGTGTTATAATGCAAACAGATCTGTCGCAATTACTTTTAAAAAGTAATTCAATTACAATTACCAATTACTCTTCCAAAAAGTAGTAAATTACGATTACTAATTACTAGTATGTTTGTTTAAAGTAATTTAATTACCAATTAAAACTAAAAGTAATTGAAAATTTTAGCAATTACTCCATTTAAATTACCACCCATTATTAAATACGATACCCTAAACAAATAACATATTTATACTAATATGCATCATACGCGCACATCACACTATTCAAACTGCTTTCTCGGCCAAGTTCAAGATTAAATAATTCTAAAATAAATATTTTTTTGATCCTACCTCAAACATCAACAGATTTTTCCACAAAAAATAATATAAAAACGGTGGCGGTAAGCATCAATCGAACATACCAAATCGGCGCGAAGGCGGCGTTCGCCGGATTCAAAGAGGCAAAGTGTTTCAAGATGCTCTTTCTGGCTGGCAAAAATTCCGACAATTTTTCCATCAAGAAGGGTAATTGAATTTTTCGTAGTAATTTAATTATTTATTAGGTAATTGAATTAATTTCCAAGTAATTCAATAACTTTATAAGTTATTGAATTACTTTATAAGTAATTGCATTACTTGGAATTCGTAAAATCAATTACCAATTTCAATTACATTATCCTAATAATTAAAAATCTAAATACAATTATCTTTTGCGGCAAGTAATTAAATTAAAGTAATCCAATTACTGAGAAGTAATTGAATACGATTTTTTAATTATTTTAAATTAATTACCAACAGCTCTGAATGCAAATACTATGGAGCCTGAACTTCTGTTTTTCTTTTATTTATCCCACAGTGTCTCAGAAGCATAGGTCATTTATTATTGTCTAAATCATATATACACTAATTATGCATATAAGTATTCCTGTACTATACTATAATATTTATAAATTTATATATATAATATATATATATATATATATATATATATATATATATATATATATATATATATATATATATATATATATATATATATATATATATATATATATATATATAAATTAAAATACATATCGATTTAAAATACATTTTGTTTATTAGTTTAAATTTTGCTAAATATTAAAGTCAGATGCATTTTTTACCTATACTCAAATCCAAATATCTCGAAAACGTGTGCTAATATCGACTTTAGCAAGTATACCTTTTGACGTAGAAAATGACAAAAAGTTATTTAATTTACTTAAAAAATGTAAATACAGTGCCGTACCAAAAAGTTGTGATTGTTCAAAATAGTAAAAAGGGGGGGTTTTAAAAAACCGTACTAAGATTGATTTGAACCTCACCCCAAAAACCTTGTAAACCAAATTTTACTGCAATATTTATATTATTATAGATTTTTTTAAAAAAAATAGAAAATTAAATACATCCTGTTTTTTGGGAAATGAAAGCCTTGGGACCCTATTTGTATAGACTTTTAGGATTTTTTTGGACCCTGACAGACCGGGTTTCCCAAAACCCCTTTAATATATATATATATATATATATATATATATATATATATATATATATATATATATATATATATATATATATATATATATATATATATATATATATATATATATATATATATATAAAAAAAATAATATATATATATATATATATATATATATATATATATATATATATATATATATATATATATATATATAAAAAAATTTTCTTTTAAAAAGGGGGCTTCAAAAACTGTGGGAGGGGGAAGAAAAAAAATTTAAAAATCAAAAAGAGGTATTATTCCCAAATTTAAATTTTTCAAATAAAAAAAAATGTTAAAAACTTATCCGAAAGATACTTTCCATAAGAGTTGAGCTGGGTAACTTTGTCTTAAATACCTATACTCACTAGATCTAAACGGCGCATGTTAATTAAAAAACCTGAATCCGTGCTAACTTAATAACATTAAAGTTTTAAAACCTACTTTCAGAAAGACCGTGGAGAAAATCAAAAAAGTTTTATTCAGCAATGTAGGTAACTAAAAAAAAAGCTTCCAAATTAAAAGTTTTGTTCATTTTTTCATTAAATCGTCATGGGTAAAAAGCTAATAGGAATACCAGTCTAGAAGTTATTTACTTAAGAACCATTGTTCCAAAACAGATTTTTAAAATTCATGGTAACAATAGCAAAAAATAACTACATCTGCTTAAGGGTATTATACTTGACTAGAGGTTTGTTGGCAACCACATAAAATCAGCCATGTGCAAAGTGTAGCGGAAAATATAATAATATTGCCGGAACTAAGTAGATTTATTTTTATGGACGACATTTTAATTTAAAAAATAAAAGCAGTATGCAAACCAATTATAATAATAAAGTTCTTATGCTTGAAAGTGATACAAAATGAATAAAAAATTCCTGGACGATGACAAAGTAATGAATTTTTGGACTTTTTTTATGTATTTCAAGCAAACCTACTTTATTATTTTTGCTATTCCAGTGTTGCGTAATAATCGACAAAAGCCAATTTAACGTTTTAAATTTTAAGAAATTTTGGAGGCACTTATTTTTAAAGAATGTGTTAATACCCGTAAAAATTAGTTTTTTTTTGTAAATTAATGGGCATTTTATTATAAAACTTATTACTTTTGATGTAACTAGTTTTAAGTATTTTAGAGAAAGTTTTTTGCATTAGGGCAAATTGGAGCCTCGTAACTCAAAAATTAAAGGTTTTCCCTGCATGCCAAATATATGTTTTTCTGGTAAATAACTGCACCTGAGGACATACTATTATGCCTTTACTTGTCCGGGTGCGTATTTAAATTAAGAATTCCGATAACTTATTAAATCCATTTTATTGTATTTTGTTAAATATATAAAAACATAAATAAAATTTATTTACTCACCACATAAATTTACTAGGATCAATAAAACAATGAAAATATTTCAAAACATTGTTGTTAATATTCACCCGGTTGCATAGCCATTTATCTTTGTAAAAAACGAATTTGTTATAAAACATATCTTAAAAATAATAATATTCCATATAATTTCATTTAACTTAATTTTATATTTTTTTTAATTCACCCCAATTTTAATGTTTTTGAAGTTGTAAGTAATTTGTGAGTAATTCTAGACATTTCCGAGAGGAAATCAGTTAAGGTAGCTGGCAACACTGAACATTACTCAGAAGCTAATGGAGGGATAGTTCAGAGGTAGTAGTTATTTGTTTAGCTTTTGGTGGCACTAATGCGTTGTCTAAAAGTTGTCATTCACAACATGCAATATCTGCATGTTTTGGCACTTGAACATTGATGCAACTGAAAAAAATGGGCTAAACATAAAAAAACCCGGCACTTGTGGTATCTAGTACTAACTAAGAATTATGTTAAGAAAACGATAAAATTATTAACTCGAAACCTTTCTTAAAATTTACCCATCTGCGCATTTTTTATACAATATTAATCCGACAGTCGTAAACTAATACATAATTAATTATTATTATTTGAAACTCACTTATTAAAAAAAATATTTGGTTTTTATTTAAAGTAAAATATATTTTTTGCTGTCGAAATATATAAATAAATTAGTAAATATATATATATATATATATATATATATATATATATATATATATATATATATATATATATATATATATATATATATATATTATATATATATATATATATATATATATATATATATATATATATATATATATATTATATATATATAAAAATTTTAAAAATATATATATATATTTTTATATATTATATATAATATATATATATATATATAATATATATTATATATATATATCTATATATACATATAATATTCCCCCGGTGCTTCAAAAGGACAAAAGGCAAAAAAAAGATCAAAAAAGTCATTCGAAAAAATTTCCTCAAAAAAAAATTAACCCTATAAATGCCCCAAAAAAAAACATAAAAAGAAACAAAGAAAAATTTTTTTTGGCCTTTTAACGAAAAAAAAAAAAAAAACTTGCTCAAAATTTTTTTTAATCGTGATTCTGAACTTACCGAAAAAAATTTGAATTTGAAAAAAGAAATAAAAACAACAT
>JAHBCN010005798.1:0-52791 GCA_019359885.1 Listronotus oregonensis | reverse complement strand
TATATATATATATATATATATATATATATATATATATATATATATATATATATATATATGCACAAATTAACTTAAAACATAATATAATAAAACATAATATATTCTTACTTGGACACACCCATTATTAGGATGTTCGTCCAATCGATAAAACTTAGCTAAATAAGATCTTTACAAAGTTATCATTAAAAATTAAAACATGTGTATAAAATCTGCTTTGATGAGGGATTTTAAAAAAGAAAAACCATGCTGACTCTTAAGTACCTTATGACCGTGAAACAAAAAACTCCGAACTTTTTCCTAAAGGGAGAATAATGGATTTTTTAGTGTTAATTAAAAAAAACCATATTTTAAAACACACACGTTTACATTTTAAAATTATTTACTTTACTTTTTAAAACAAATTGCCGATCTCGTAATGTAGCCCAATCAAATTGTCATTAAAAATTGTGCCCAAGTAAGCATAAAGTAGGCTATTTGGTTTTATTGTTTTAATTGGTCTATTAGGGTGCTATAGTAACAGTAATCTGTAGTTTCCCACCAAAATTTTTGATGGGAGAACTTTTGACAGCCCAAAAACCACGATTTTTTTCAGTTTTTTCGCTATATCTCGGACACTAATAGTCCCATCGATTTTTTTATTCCGTACTTTTTTAAAGAGCATTAAATTTTCTATAAATTTGACTCCCTAAAGTCCCGTCTAACTCTAACAGCAAGCGAGCTACAGCCCGTCAAAAATTGTCTATTTTTGCCAACATTGCAACAAATCGCCAAATCCTCCTATTAACTTCTTCATATTTCTTTATAACTTGTCCAAAGTACAGTTTTACGATCTTATGGTTGACGGGACAAAAATCATAACTATTTTTTTTTAAATCTTTATGAGAGCTCACGAAGGGTTATTATATATGTATATTATATACTACATATATATATATATATATATATATATATATATATATATATATATATATATATATATATATATATATATATATATATATATATATATATATACATATATACACCTAAGTACCAAAGTACCGTGAGTGCCGAGTTCCGTCAACATTGTCCAAGCACTGAAACATGCAAATGTTGCTGTTGTAGAAACATTCCACAACGTGAAAGCTATTTTTTATAGCCACCTCCTTTCAAAGATAAAATTAAAATTCCTCCTTTGTAATAAAAATTAAGCCGACAATAAAACCGAAATTCTGTTTGATCACAAAGAAAAACGTTCCGACACGACGGTAAACTAATCTCTAAACAGCGGTACCGACAATCATACGTTCTTATTCGCAAAGAAAATGGACCAACCAAAAATAAATAATGGGAGTCCTCAATTAAACTAATTGGCGTTCGGTAGCAAACAGACAACCCACGGTGTGGCTGATTCGTGTGAGGGGCGTGGTCAAGTAGATGTGCGGGAGGAGAAAAGACATTCTAGATGAGTACGAATTTGTTTGGCTACCGGGCAACAAGTTCGGAAGTTTTCTCGTAAAATATTCCGCGTGAAGTATCGGAATATTTTAAGTTCTTGTTCTAAGTTTCAAGAGTACGAATTTGTTTGGCTACCGGGCAACAAGTTCGGAAGTTTTCTCGTAAAATATTCCGCGTGAAGTATCGGAATATTTTAAGTTCTTGTTCTAAGTTTCAAGAGTACGAATTTATCTGGCTACAGGGTAACAAGTTCGGAAGTTTTCTCGTAAAATATTCCGCGTGAAGTATCGGAATATTTAAGTTCTTGTTCTAAGTTTCGAAACTACGAGTTTTGTCTGTCGTTCGTACAGCGAATTCGGAAAGTTTCTTCTGAGATTCCGCTCGAAATACGGAATGTTCTTTAGTCCGGGTATAATTTCGCTCGCAGGTTATTCCGGAAATTCTTCGTTTTGAACAAAATTAAAACCTTCACTAGAACTGAACTGATGAAATGTCATATTTCATTCTGGCATAAGTGCCGGTTTTCTTGATGTTAGCAAATTAAAACTGTTAGCACCTCTCTTAGTTTCTCATGACAATAGGTTTATTGTCTATTTCTGTAAACATATGTCGAATGTATTCGACTATGGTAAAACCTATAGACCAGTAATGTAAAGAAAAGTGACTAGCCTTAGAGTGAGTTGTGATAAAAGGCAAAGTGAAATAAGAAAGGTGATGTGGATAGTGTCCTTTGGAATGTCAGCAGATGGAAAGGTAGTTTAGCCTTGTTCCAGAGACGGTGAGATATAGAGTAGTACCGGGTGTCCTAAAACTTTCTGATTTAATTGAACTTTCGGATTTAGTAATAAGAAGCTTCCTGTTCATAAAATTAGCTAAATTTAAACAAAACACTTTTTTTTAATTTAAGTAAATTGAAAGAATCTGAAAGGTTTTTATAATAAAATAATTAAACGTATATTAAATTAATACAGCGTCTCAATTAGTAATAGTCAAGATACAGAGCATCCAACCAACCCTATTGGGTTTCAGTCTTCATTTAGGCGTCATCAGGGAATGGCGTCAACTACATATATTAGGGAGGCGTAGCAAATTACGTTTCTCCAATAGTTGCATTTCACAGCACCTTTTAGACAACGCGGTAGTGCCACCACGGACGTTATTTTAAATAACTACTACCTAAAAATTACACCAAAAGCAAATTAAAAACAAAAATAAATTGTTAT
This sequence comes from Listronotus oregonensis, assembly GCA_019359885.1. Classification (NCBI taxonomy): domain Eukaryota; kingdom Metazoa; phylum Arthropoda; class Insecta; order Coleoptera; family Curculionidae; genus Listronotus; species Listronotus oregonensis. Next base: position 50,131 of record JAHBCN010005798.1, on the reverse strand, counting down.
CTACAGCCCGTCGCTTATATACTTTCTAAGGGGTTTTTGAAGTTTTGGTGTCACGACTGGGTTTACAGTGTGTCCCTAAAATAACCTATAAATTCATTCAAAATTCGGGTGTTTTTTCTTGAAAAAACGCTTGGATCTGTCGACTTTTTATTTTGGTTGGGGTTTTTGATATAATAATTTTATGTAAACAGTGTGGGCGAAATACAACAGAGCTTACTTATTTTTTTTTTAAATTGAAAAATAAAACATATTAATATAAGTAAAAAAAAATAATATAAAACTACTTAATATAAAATCAATTCTTAAAATTAGCAATAGCCTGCAAAATAAAATAAATAATTTTAAATTAATCATGAATAAAATTTTAGGCTAATTATTTTGAATCAGAACTGCTAGATTCTTCAATTAAATTTAAGTTACAAAAAATCTAAAGAAATAGGGGAATCCACCGGATTTTTAATAAACACTTACTTTTCTAACTAAAAATCAAATTTGGAAGACTTTTCCTTAAATTTAAATTTTTTAAGGCTAGCTAAATGGGGATCGGATGTTAACAAAAGCGTTCTAATTATATCAGTAATCGCAGATATTCTGGAGCACTTACGGCCACTATTTAATACAATTTTTCGACATCCTTTATGACTTGCTTCCGAAGCATTCTTCGAAAGCTGACCAACTGGTGTAAGTCAAAAAATTCGATTATATCACCCCCGTGAACTAATGCCTTATGAAATGTACTGGGCATATAGTACCAATTATACAATGATAAATATAATGTTCTTGTCTGATCTAATAAAAATTTAAATTCGTTTGTATTAATTTTATAGCCATATGCTAGGATTTTTAAAATTAAACAAACATTTTTAATTAATTCACAATTTACTTCTGTGATTTCTACACTAATTTGTGGGTTATGGAAAAAACGCCTTGCAGTATTTCCATCATTTGGGGTGCCATACCCAGGTTTAGGTTTATCAATTATAGAGACCCATTCTAGATTAAAGTTTACTTTGGATTCTTTTTTTGTTGTTTTCAAATATTTTTTTATTTTCTTCGCCTTTGACTTGCCAACTCTTAATTTGTAATCGATATATGTGCAGCAGGCACTCAAAAGAACGTATTCAACAATGTAAACTTGACAAATCAATATATTTAAAGCACTATATATGAAAAACTTCATCAAACATGGTTAATAGCATTTCGTTCCCCATTTCGAAACTTCTTTTATAAATACAAACTTTATTGGCTTTTTTAAGTCAATTATTTTTAACCATAACCAATTTTAATGATTCTTATAATACGTTGGACGAGTTATAAAGAAATATAAAGGAGTTAATGGGGGGATTTGGCGACTTTTTGCACTATTGGCAAAAATAGACAGTTTTTGACGGGGTGCAGCTGGCTTGCTGTTAGAGTTAGACAGGACTTTAGTAAATGAAAATTGTTGGTAATTAAATTATCTTTAAAAAACTGAAAAAAGTCCAAAAAATTCGTGGTTTTTAGCTGTCAAAAGTTCTCCCATAAAAAATTTTGGTGGGAAACTACAGATTATTTTTATTAGCACCCTAATAGACCAATTAAAACAATAAAACTAAATAGTTTATTTCATGCTTGCTACAATGTACTATTTGATTGGGCTAATGCGTTATTTCCTTTTAAAAATACTACAGGTAAATTACTCACTAATAATACCACAAGAGGGTAAATTATTACTGGAAATTTTTTGACGCGGCATTAGGTAAAAAAACTTCACACCAAGCTGTGTTTAAAATCATTTTAATACTGTTTTCTACCTATTTACGTGGAATTTAAGACTTATCTGTCTGTAATTATACGTAAACTTTGTTACTACAAATGGTAAAAAATTGCCTTTTTTTAGTTTTTATTTTATTTTAGGTACTTAAAAACCTTACTTATATATATGGCGCGGCGTGCATAATCAGTCCAATCAAACAGATTTGTAATTAAAAAAAAATAGATAAAACATTTTCGTTGTCACTTTTTAGCTTAATAAAAGATAAACGTATCTTTTTTATTACTCATAATTGGTATGCATTTTTTTTTAACGTTGATCATATGAAAAATTTTTAAATCGATTTAAAAAACATTAAAAATTTTGGAGAAATCGTCATAATATTTTAAAATTAATAATTTTTTGACAGTATTTTATTATTTAATTTTAAGTAACAAAACTGCTAGCTAAATAAACCGATAATGTATCTGTTATGGTTGAGTTTTATATCAATTTTAAATACCGTCATGGATTTATATATTATATTGTATTAATTTTAAAATTATATATTAACGAATTTGTTAATGTTGGGGACCATTTTTCGTAGAAATATTTGTTTAAAAAACATAGGTGTAATGTTATGAAGGTTAATTAATAAGACTAATTACCACACACAGTTACGTCATTTTACCAGGAGTTTAAATCAAAAAGTTGATAAATGATCTGCTAGCAAATTTAAATATTTACTTTGACCTTTACTTAAATTGCCACTTTTAATATGCCCGACTTTGATTACAACTATTCATACTAAGAAAAGTTATTGCAAAAGATAAACCGTATGTGTTCGTGAATGATTTAGAATGGGAATTCCAAATAAATTTACAGATCGGATACTTAATTAAGTAAATATCAAGAAAATGACGTCAATAAAATTTTTGAAAATTAAATCTCTTTATGTTTTGGGAAACGAATTTTTGTCAAATACAGTTGCTTCTTTTTTATCTTATAAGATAAGAGTTGACGAAGGCTTAAAGCCTAAGTGAACTCATATCTTATCTTATAAGATAATGATAAAAGGAAGAACTTTGGCAGGCAGCAGGTTGACAAAGAAATGCATAAGAGTGAAAATTCGTGTTGCTCTATAGAAAGCTGTAAAAGGAGTTATACTGCTTCTATTACAAATCACCTTACTAAAGTATTTCGCAAATTATTCTTGACGCTGGTTGGAATAAAAAAAACTATTAGAAAGTGGGCGTATCTCAATTAAAAATGCTAAATCGTTATAAAAACCAGTAAAAGTTTACTGGTGATTGAAAATTTTTCCTTACAACCTTAATAGAGTAGTAATACGGCTCTTATGAAAATTATAAAATTTATTTTAAAAAGCATGTGTTTATTTTAAAATTACAATTTTTTTTAATGAAATAAATAGGGGTAAATCTGTTAAAAACACTTTAAATCTAAAAATGATTTTGGAAGGACATAAATTGGGATGAAACCTTTATCATTCTCTTTAGAAACAGATCAACTACAAAATGTAGGAAAGGAATATTGGATCCTATGAAAGAAAGGTGTTTTTTACCCCATATTTTCATCCTTTTTACCCCCAAAGCATAACATTATTTAAAAAACGTTTTTTTTTTCATTTTTAATGGTTAATATAAGTTTTTTTGGGCCACTGAATTTGAATATGATATTAGAAATTACATTTATGGGTTTAGGAGGACTAAATTCACCCTTTTGACCCCCTACACCCCCAAAATACACATTTCGCTTAAAAAGTTTAACCCTATTTTTATTGGTATATAGGTTTTTTGGGGCCACTGAATTTAAATCTAATACCAGGAGTAATAATAAGATGGGTAAGTTTTGGTTAGTTTACCCATATTTTAATTCCTTTTACCCTATAGACATTATTGTTTCCAAAATTACCGTTTTTTTTTAATTTAAAGGTATGATGTAGGGTCGTTGAATTAAAATCTTAAAGTCAGAAACAATATACAAGGGGTTGGATTGAATTTCTTGTAAAATACGAATTTGTTCTTATTTTTTTGATATACTTGAATGTGGCTCCAAAAAATTTTAAAAAGCGATTTTTTAAAACGGCAATTTCTTCATTTCTTAGCGAAATGTATGTTTTAGGGATGTAGGGGGTAAAAAAGGGTAAATTGAACCCTTGCAAGCCCTCAAATGTAATTTCTAATATTATATTTAAATTCAGTGGACCAAAAAATCTATATTTACCATTAAAAATGGAAAAAAAAAACTTTTTTTTAGCGAAATGTAAGTTTTGGAGTGAATTTAGCCCTTCTAAGTCCTTAAATGAATTTTCTAATATCATATTCTAACTCATGAGCCCAAGAAACCTATGTGTACCATGTACCAAAATGGAGAAAAACTTTTTTTAGCGAAATGTATGTTTTAGGGGTGCAGGGGGAAAGAAAGGGTGAATTAAGCCCTTCTTAGCCCTCAAATGAAATTTCTAATATCATATTCGAATTTAGAGACCCAAAAAAACATAATATTATATAAACCATTAAAAATGAAAAAAAAACGGTTTTTTTAAGAATTTTATGCTTGTGGGGTAAATAAGGTAAACAAAGGGGGGGAAAAAACACCCCCTTTTTCGTAGGATCCAATATCCCTTTCCGAAACTTTGTAGTTGATCTGTTTCTAAAGAGAATGCAAAAGGTTTTATCTTAATTCATGTCCTTCCAAAATTATTTAACGGTGAATTACAGATTTATCCGGACTAATTAATTAACCTCCATATTTTTGTTTTGCTTTTCTCTTTTTAGAATACTATTCTACGCCGAAAGGAGGAAATCATACCAAAAACACTTATGTAAAATAAGGACCAAGTTCATATACAAAAATCTCGGCCCCTTAAAATACCGAGATCCAAAATTAGAACAAGTTCTTTTTTGACTAGCCAAGCTTTTTAGTGATATGTCTGTATTAATAAATGTCCTTTTTTTATTAATACAGAAGTTATTTCTTTAATACAGACAGATCAATAAAAAACTTGGCAACTCAAGAACGAACTTGGTCTTATTATAGATCTAATCAAATTGCAAACTTCTAAAATACCCCCTAAATTTTAAATTTCTACTCTCTCTAAAAGGAGCCCATAATTTTGATGAGTCAACGAGTGAGCCAGTCTGTCAGTCAGTCACTTAGTAGTAAAATGGGTGATTTTTAAAATCAAATATCTTAAAAAACCACTGAACATAAGATTAATTTAACCAGATGTGACATCTTGTTAAATAAAATTCAATTAGAATTAAATAAGTTAAATAAAGTTCAGTAATTAAAAATATGTAAGTATATTACACAGGAATGCCAACTGTTTTTCACATAATGAAATTATTTTCCACTTAAATGCAGGTAGCACCTTGAGGAAGAAAATCAAATTTTTCGAAAGCTTGGAGTAGCACAAAAGCATTTTCATTTAACAAGCCGTCGAGTGCATGGGGATCTCGGAAACCGTAAGAGATACGAAGTTGGTTAAATTATGGCAAAGTTGCGCATTTAGGTGCCTAACAACATGCCGATTAGAAAGTTGTTAAATTCCGAGTACTTCCGGAGATATCCGGAAGAAACCGAAATTTGCTGATTTCGTTTTTATTTTTTTCTGACGTTATTTAAAGAGATATGGAAAAACAAAAGACATTTTCTGATGGCCACTTTTTAAGCTCTACAAAACAGCGTTGAGAAATTTTCTGTACGACGTTTCGTTTTCGTTAGACCATCATCAACTTTATTTTTTTAAATACGGACCCGAGTTTTTTATTTAATTTTTTTGAACCTCTTATTATCCCAATTACAAAAATGTATAACACTTAATATTTATTAACAAATATGTAATGCCCCTATAAGAAATGATGTGCGTTCCTTGTCTTACTCATTGTCTCCTATGGAAAATATGTTTATTTAACAGAAAAATATTAAGTGCTATACATCATTGTAATTGGGATTTTAACTGCTTCAAAAAAATGCAATAAACAATTGAGTTGTTTCGTTTTCGTTAGACCATCATCAACGTGGTACGGAAAATCTCTAACACTGTTTTATAGACCTTAAAAAGTGGCCATGAAAAAGTGTCTTTTGTTTTTCCATATCTCTTTAAATAACGTCAGAAAAAATTAAAACAAAATCAGCAAATTTCGGTTTTTCCGATATCTCGAAGTACTCGGAATTTTACAACTTTCTACTCGGCATGTTGTTAGGCACCTAAATGCGCAACTTTGCTATTTAACCGACTTCGTATCTCTTACTTTTCGAGATCCCCATGCATGCACTCGAATCTTGCACCTGTATGTAAATATAATATTATTATATATATTATATATATATTATATATAATAATATATTATAATATATATATATATATATATATATATATATATATATATATATATATATATATATATATATAATATATATATATATATATATATATATATATATATATATATATATATATATAAACATGGGTCCGGAAATGCTTTGTTTTTATGATACGGGGTGTTTAAAGTTTTTGGCCCTTTAAAGTTTATTTCACATTTCTCGAAAACCCATGGAGATATTAAGATAAGTTTTGCTACACGCAAATATATTATTATAGGTCACATTTACATGTACAAAATTATTTTTTAAGGGACTTAGATCAGTGGCGCTCATGTTGGTAAGCTATTATTTTTTGCGAAGAAAACTGTACGCCACTGGTTTTCTCAAAAATGAGTATTGTTTTCTTAAAGCCAGTTTAATTTTGCTTAAAAAGTACCTCCTGGACTTTTTCGTTCTGACTTACCGTTTTCAAAATAAAAATTAATTTATTAATCCGTATCCGTATAAGCTGTTATTGCCGGAGTCCTCAAATAAATCGAAGGGGCAGAAGAAATATTCGAATGCGATTTACAGCATGCATTAACGCAGAGGGAAGCCATTTACAGTATTTGATCTAAAGAATACATTATTCCTAAACAATTAGTACAAATAAAATAATAAAATTATAAATAAAACATGAAACAGGTAAGTGTACTTTTAGTTTTATTTCGAAAACGGTAAGTCAGAACGAAAAAGTCCAAGAGGTACTTTTTAAGCGTCATTAAAATGGCTTTAAGAGAGCAACACTAATTTTTGAAAAAACCAGTGGCGTACAGTTTTTTTCGCTAAAAATAAGCACTGACCAGCACGAACGCCACTGATCTAAGTGCCTTAGAAAACAATTTTGTACATGTAAGTGTGACCGATATTTATACATTTGCGTGTACAAAAACTTATCTTAATATCTCCACGAGTTTTCGAGAAATGTGAAATAAACTATAAAAGACAAAAAACTTTAATCACCCTGTATCATAAAAACGAAGCATTTCCGGACCCTTGTTTATATGAACTTTTTTTCTTATTTTTGGATGTACAATCTGCCCCTAAATTTTCAATTTTCCTCACAACATTCTGTAACACAGATTCGAGTGCATGCATGGGGATCTCAAAAACCGTAAGAAATACAACGTCGCTTAAATTATGGCAAAGTTGTGTATTTGCGTAACTAACCATGTCCACTTTAGAAAGTTGCAAAATTCCGAGTACTTCCGGAGATATCCGGAAAAAACCGAAATTTGCTGATTTCGTTTTTATTTTTTCTGACGTTATTTAAAGAGATATGGAAAAACAAAAGACACTTTCTCATGGCCACTTCTTAAGCTCTACAAAACAGCGTTGAGAGATTTTCCGTACGACGTTTCGTTTTCGTTAGACCATCATCAACTTTATTTTTTTAAATACGGACCTGGGTTTTTTATTTAATTTTTTTGAACCTCTTATTATCCCAATTACAAAAATGTATAACACTTAATATTTATTAACAAATATGGAACGCCCCTATAAGAAATGATGTGCGTTCCTTGTCTTACTCATTGTCTCTTATGGAAAATATGTTTATTTAACAGAAAAATATTAAGTGTTATACATTATTGTAATTGGGATTATAACTGCTTCAAAAAAATGCAATAAACAATTGAGTGCCGCATTTAAAAAAATAGAGTTTTTTTTATATCTTTGTGACAACTCACGGAGGATTTGCATATACATATATACTATATATACTATATATACTAGACATATACATATACATATATACTCCTAAGTACCAGAGTACCGTGAGTGCCGGGTTTTCCGATGTTTAACCCATCTTTTTTGCCCCAGTTCCGTCAACGCTGCCCAAGCACTGAAACATGCAAATATTGCATTTCACAGCACCTTTTAGACAACGCGGTAGTGCCACCACGGACGTTATTTTAAATAACTACTACCTAAATATGTCTCCCCGGCGGGGCTGGGATTCGAACCCGGATCGCCGGCGCGGCGAGCCGAGGGTCTGACCACCACACTACCGGACAGTTGATGATGGTTTAACGAAAACGAAACGTCGTACGGAAAATCTCTCAACGTTGTGTAGAGCTTAAAAAGTGGCCATGAGAAAGTGTCTTTTGTTTTACCATATCTCTTTAAATAACGTCAGAAAAAAATAAAAACGAAATTGGCAAATTTCGATTTTTTCTGGATATCTCCGGAAGTACTTGGAATTTTACAACTTTCTAATGGGCATGTTGTTAGGTACCTAAATGTGCCACTTTGTGCGATTCTGTGGCACCCTGTATAAAACACTTGCAAAGTAACCAACATTTTCCTAAAATAAAAAGCAAACTTAACAGTAGGACGTTTCTTTTGACCAAGCGATATTATACAAAAATATTTGATTAAATAAAATATGTAAAAATTGCTTAATTTTTTCTTATTAAACAAACTTAAGTATCTTAAATCCTATCATACTAAAGCTGGACACCATAAATATTTAAGTCATCCCTTTTATCATTGGTTATGGCTTGCATATTGTAAAAAGAGTTATAGAAAACATATTTTCTCTAGTCGACTAAAAGTTCAAACAAGAACAATCGAGTCAAATGATCTAACTTTTTTTAAATTTTATTTTTTACAAGTTGCACATTGGCTCACAGCGGTTTTCTCGCTTTATTTTATTTCGATTGCAAGTTGAATTTTAAACCTTTTTTTAAGGGCAATAAATTTTGAAAATTTTTAAAAATATGATATGTTACTTTGCTATATTTAATCAAACGAAAATGCGTAAAAGGCGCACATAACAATTAAAAAAATGCTTATTGAATTCTAAAATTTATAGATATTCTGAAACAAAGCAGCTTTTAAGACTTAAACATTAATTTTTAAATAAAAACATTAATAACAACAATTTTTACAAATTTTATAAAAAAATATTTTTCTTGCTTTTGCATGGTCAAAAGTAATGACCTACTGGGTGTTCATTAAGAAAAAACCTAACTTTGTTTAATAAATCGAAACTTAAATCATACAGAACAAATTCGACTACGCCACTCTATTCTACGTAAAAAACTACATAAGGGCTATTTTTTACTGTTTTGATAATATTTAACATTTTCAGTTTAATTTTTTCTCTTAATTTTATCTTGACAACGATGGCCCACTGGCCACCGAAACGTAGATTAATAATTTTGATTTTCGGTTCTTCTTCTTTTTTGTTGCAGGCAATCTGCAAGTTCATAGGGGTCAATAGGGTTGAGTGGGCTCAGCTCGTTATACCCCAGGACCTGGACCGAAGAGGTCCCATTTTCCAAAAAGTAGTATGGCGAGTATCCCAAAGAAAACATACTTAAACATGAATTCAACACAAAACTATAGAACATATTTACAGGATAAATGATGTTTGAGATACAAGGGGTGCGTAAAAATCATAAATTAAAAATTTTACCCCGAATCTCAAAAACTAACAGGGTTATGAAAATTCTGTTTCACTCGGTTAATTCCGGGTTTAATAGCCATTTCAAAATTTAGGGGTTGCTTTCCAAAGCCACTTGAAGTGTTCTTTAATCATTTTATATAAAAGTAGCAAAGCCCAGCTAATTATTGTGAAGCCCTGTCTGGCGCCAGTTACATTTTTAATCTCTATAGAATAAATTGGATATTCGTCAATTTCACCATCTGACCGTGGGTATAAATCTGCAAAGGTAATTATCATATTTCGTTATTAATGATACTTTATAAATTTTTCAGACAGAAAACAAACAACAGAGCCAATCATGAATGTAACGGAACCCCGTGTTTATTACGTTTTGATGCGTACTTCATATTTTAATTGCTTTTTGACCTTTTTAGGTTTATTACATCCTATTCAAAAAGATTAAACTTCAAATTATTTTTTCGGCGATAGCTTATTTATGAGTAATATTAACGTATACAAAATCATGCATTAATATCCCATATTACTGCATTTTTTTTATTAATATGGGATTATACTATAAGACACTAGAAATACACAAAACAAAACATTAGATCTACTTATAACATTGTAACTTCGCGCATGATCATCAATCTCTTGCTCGAATGGCAGTAAATCCTTCTGGTTCTTTACCAAAAATATTAGTCAATATTGCACAAATTCTTATCCACCCCTTATCTTTAAAGATGAAATTGTTTCTATCTCTAAAGGAAAAGCCGAACTATTTGCCAAAAGATTCATTGTCAATTCTACCCTTGATTCTCCCATTAATGTTCATCTTCCAACAGTTACCCCTGTATAACCGATATCGTTTTTAAAGTCAAACAGATCAAGCGTATCCTTTCTTTTTTTAATAACAAAAAATCATCTGGCTTATTGACATACCAGTAATCGTCTTAAAAAAAATGTGCTTCTGACATTGCACTTATCTTAACTCGCCTCTTTGGAATCTCTTACGACACACACGGACATTTTTCCGCTAAGCTGGAAAGCTGCACGTGTGCAACCTGTCCCCAAGAAAAGATTCAAGACTTTCCTTTTTAACTATGGACCCATATCTCTTTTTTTGGTTATTTGGAAGGTAATGGAAAAATTCATAAATTCCCAAATCTTAAAGTATTTGGAAAAACAAAATTTTACATGAACTTGACAGACAGTGTGGATTTCGTCACAGAAGATCCACAGCTGATCGTCATTCATTTGTCTTATACAGCTGGATAAAATCCCTTGAGTTTCTTGGTGAATCTCAAATCGTTGATCTTGACATATCCAAAGGTTTTGATCAGGTCTAGCATAATGATCTTTTTAATAAACTTCCTTCCTACGGTCTTCCACTTAGCTTTGTTCTGGGCTCTTCACAGTTTTCTTTCTAATCAGTTATTCTAAATGGTCATTCTTTCAGCTTCGAACAAATTAACTCTGTTTTTTATTCACATTATCAATCTTTTCTCTTCCACAATCAATCACACTCATAGTTTTGCTCAGGATAGTACCATCTCTCTCTAATATTCAATTTCTCAAGCCAGCCTATAAGCCTGATTTAGAAAACATGCGTAGGTCACTGCAGATATCTCTTTTACAAAGCCTTAAAATAATCTTGATTTGGGGCGCCGAAAATCTTATCCAGTTTAATGTCTTTAAAACAGTCATGTTCGCTGTTGCGAAAAAAGTTTGTCAATGCTCATCCGTTAGATATAAGCGGCCAAGTTCTCCAGAACAAAGAGTCATTTAATGTTGTTGTCGTTACTTTTGAGAATAACCAGAAAGTATTTCTGTTTTTCTAATCTGTACACTCTGTGTGTATACCAAATCAGACCATCTTTAGAATATTGTTTTCATGTCTGGGGAATGACGTCTTCTACAACTCTAAGTTAGTATTCTTGATTTCATTTAATGATCTGTTCGTCTTATTAAAGATCGCACGCTTACAAAGAAGCTTCCTCCTCCCCTTGCCCATCGCCGGAATGTAGGGAATCTATCGCTCTTTATAGGTATTTTTACGGCTTCTGCTCCAAGGAGTTGGCCAGTATGATTTCTTCTCTGTGAGCACCCAACAGAGCAAGACGTAGTGCCACTTTTATGCATCCGTTTACAGTTTAACTAGTGAGACCGGCTCCGCATTTCTCACTCTATTCGTTCTTTCATTGCTAGAGTGTCCAGACTAGGAAACCTGATACCTGCAGAAATTTCCCTCCTCCTTCAAATGTCCAAGTATTTAGGCCCGTGTGAATATACTCTTTCCTACTACAGTTAAGATTCCTACGTTAGTACTTAGGCCTCAGCCTTCGTGGACTGACCCAAGATAAAAAAAACTGTTGCCAGAGTTCAAAATAATCAAGTTGTTTGGGCAATTTACGATGAACACATGTTAATAGGAAAAAAAGCGTTAGTTTGACCTTAAAAATACGAGCTTAAATTTTTGTACTAAAATTTGAAACACCCTGTATAATTAAATGCGTTCTAGCACTGTGATTAACATTTCGTTTAGATTTAAAAATAAACAAAGCAAGACAAATATTTTACCACATCTACATTGTTTAAGAGATAATCCTTAAGAGGACATTTACGCTACACCTTAGGGGTCGGGCGAAAGGACGCGGAGACAGTGGGCGGAGACTAACAAACTCCCACTACCACAATTTTCGTATAGCCGCATTAAAAATATTATATTTTATTTAGGTTCTTCCAAATCGTTGTATCGATGCGATGTTGTTTCCGATTGCAAGACTACAGGAGATAACGTTTTTCAGTAACTATTTTTCACTTAAATGACATAAATTATACACCATTTTAAAGGTAAGGAAATAATCTATGCCTCTGCTGTAACTGATTTTTGAAATATGAGTCGAGTTAAGAGAAAATAGTATCTAAACATAACCGATTTTAGGGTGACTTTCACTCAAGGAAATATTAAAAACTAAATAAAAATTTAAAATTTTCGCGGCGCGAATGGACTATTTAACAATAACTCTTATATTCATTAGAATTGTCAAAATCGCTTAAGTGCCGAATATTTTTAATAACTTTTTTTTTATTAAGGCATCGGATTTTACTAGATGTATGTACAGGGCACTGAGTAGACATACGTAAATCTGAGATAGGTTGGGCCGGCTGCTATGCGGTCCACCCAGATATTTTCACATGGGCTCCTAAAAATTTTTTGATAGAATTTTTTAATTTTTAACTTTTAGATTTCAAACTAAAATAACTTTTTGAAAAATCATTAAACTGACAACATTTTTATTTTATTTTAATCTAGACTAATATTAAAATCATGCAAATTTAATGATTGGGTCCTATGACAGACACAGGAAAAGAGATTATTTAAGTTTGGAATTGGAAAATTAAAAATTTTGGAAAAAAAAAAAAATTCTAAAGGGTCCCGGTCAAAATATCTGGGTGAACCATAGATATAAAAGCATATAAGCTTATATATCTATGGGGTGGACAGCATAGCAGACGGCCTCACGTATCTCAGCTTTACGTATGTGTACCCATGTGCCGAACACCCTGTATATTATTGCAGATATTTTTAGCACTTAATCCGTCATTAGCCAATCGATGGCAAAGCGAGTGACATAACACTGAAAAGGCAGTAAATTAATTCCCAAGAATTCGATAAGCAGCTTAATGTAGGATGCATGGCACTTTGGAGAAATTTCGTAAAGTGTTGTTTTTTTTTATTTTAACGTGTCCTTAAAACAAATTTTACAGATGTGATACGTGTACCAGCAATTGGTTTCCTGTTCATTAATTTTATTTAATTATGATTTTTTCAGATGCAAACATGACAGTGAGATGCACATACCAATATATTTTATTTAGGTTGATATGATACAAATAATATGCAAAATATGATAAACAAAGGTGAAAACCAGACTGGGGCATTTAAATTAGAATTACCTATTTGCTATAAGCAAATTTTACTCCGGGCCGTAGAAATAGGGATGCGACTTGGGTTTAATATCCGTGATCACAAAATCCCTTGATCCCGGTTTATTTTTAATTTCGAAAATCCTGGGATTGGGGTATGGCAATCTCGGTAATCCCAAATATCCCGTTTTTTTAAAACTATGAAATTTAAATCTTCTCGATAGTTCTCGTGAAAAATAACATTATTCCTTACCAACAGTTTTTTATTTATGATACGTCTTAATACTCTTAACGTAATTAAAATTAATAAAGAAATTTCACATTTTTGAGCTATTTATTAAAATTTATACTTTAATTGCTCGAAAAACGTAACATTTCATGTTACGATGATAAACAAAAAATTGCAAATCGATATATACTACGTACTATTATTAACAATTAAAAGTACATAAAAAAATCGGATTAGAGTTTTTTCGTTTTTGTTTTCATTTTCTGAGAAGATTTACCATGTTAATTTAATTTATTTTTTACATCATTAAAAAGTAGAGATTTAAACGAACAAAAAGCCCACCGACTTTATAAAAAAGGCAGAGATTTTGACAAGCGAATTTTCGATTCAAAATTGGGGTGCTTTTTCGATATTAAGTCAAAATAAGCTGAAAAAATAAATATTTTAAATTAATTTTGAATTTTCCACATAAATTTTGAGGTTATGTGAAAAAAGTGTAGACACAAAAGTTGTAGATCTTTTTATTACCTATAACTTTGCCATTTAACATTTTTCCATAGGACTTGTAGTTTTGCGGAAATCGAGATAAACCGTTTTTTATCCCTAAAAACTCACCCCCCACACCCGACCTCAGATGAACTCTAAATTATGTTTCCTTATATTTTTGTTATATTCCCTTTTTTGTCCAGTGGGTATCATCCTACTATTATTTTTTTTTTTACTTTTTACCATTTTCAAAGGCTTCCCCTGGTCTATTAGTACTTGTATACGTAATTGTATAAAAATGTTTTTTATTTTGGTGATTTTTATTTCTATTGCTAATCTTATATTTTTTAAATAAAAAATATTATAAGAGTCAATCTCGAGATATGGTTTTTAATTCCGGAATTTTAAAACTGGATCCCGGTCCGGAAAATTAAAAACTCCAATTATAACCCGTACCGATAGCAACTAAACAAAGATTTAGTGTGCTTCGGCCTAGAACAATTGCGGCCCAAATCATCAGGTAGGTAAAAATAATAGCCTGATTGCGGCCTCAAAATCAAGCGTTAGCCTGTAATAAAATTTCCAGGTAATAAATGATTACCTGGTTTGACCCGAACAGTAGGAAAAATTGCCTTATAAATACCATATTGAAAATTATTAAAATTTTGTTAACACCTGCGTAGGGATAATTTTTAGACAGTATCAAAAGCTCTCAGTTCTGGTTAGTTAAAACGGCTTTTTATTTGCCCCAATTATAATTTAGACGTGATAAATCACTAAAAGTAGGAACAATAAACTTTTTTGTTTAGGCCGCAATTCTGCATTGGCTTAATCAAATTAAATTTATTTCAAAAACTTTGGACCGCAATTCTGCCATACATAAACTAAGAAAAGGTTTATACCTACCTATTTGAGCCGCAATTCGGATATACCCACTGTCGGATTCCAATCAATCAAAGTTTAATAATTTGGATAAATTAGAGAAGCATATTTTTACTTAAATAGGTTTAAAAAAATAAAACATCTACATGATGTTATTTATTCATATGTTCTATATTGTTGTAGAGGATTCATGTTTTAAAAAGTCTTTGTTGGGTACTCCCCGAAAATATTTACACAATCTACCGCTTTCGCTTCGGTCTTGGTGTCAGTGAGCTTAGCCCTATTGACCCATCTGAACTGACAGATCGCCTGATGTATAAAGGAAAACCTCCCAAAACCACATTTTTTTTTACGTTGGTGGCAAGTCTACCACCGTTTTTAAGATAAAATTAAGTTATAAAAATGTATTATTTAAAATAAAATTGTTAAATTCTTGATTTAAAATGGAATTTAATTTTAATTATTATTTTATTTTCACTTAAATTTTTATAACCTCCTTCTATCTTGAAGACGGTGCTAGGCTTACTGCCGAAACGCAGATAAGTATTCTGATTTTTTGGAAGAAAGGAAATATTCACCATGCGCTCATTATTTATTGATAGATTTTACAGGATAACTTCAGTTAATTTTTTAAAAGGATTTGAAATCAAAATCATTTTGTAGACAATTTTAAAACCAGATACAAAAATGATTTTTTCTTCATAATTAGAAAAAAAAGAGTAGCCAAAATTCCAACCTTGCTATTGCGGATACTATAAATAACAGTATTTAAATTATAGGCAATATAATCAAAATGTGTAATAAACAAATAAAAATATGACATTCAATGAACCACCTTCCAGCGCCCATTAGGAAAATATCATTTGAAAAAAAAATTAGGAGAGAAGTGAAAGGTCTTCTATTAACCAAGGCCTACTATTCTCAGACGGAAATTTTGAATGACAGATTTGTGTGAAGCTTGTTACATTTTTTCTATGACTAAACTATGTTGTTTTTATTAGGTTTTATTTTAATTCTTGACATTCTTTTTCCTCGAAGTGTGTGTTGCTTTATTATATCTGTTCAGTCTATTTTTAGCTTTTTAAATACATTTTGCTACTTTCGACTGCAACAAAACGAACTGGTGTCTACCCTAGTTTGGGACAAAACCATATAAAAAGTCAGATTGGTGACAACATCTTGGACGAGAAAACAGACCAGATGATTCCCCAATACTCATTCAATAAAAACATCAAGGTAAAAATTCCAGATCGAAGTGAGTGGCAGCAACCCGATCTACCCGGCACGGTTGGAGACATCATCTGGTATACGGATGGTTCTAAAACCCAGTAGGGAACTGGAGCGGGCGTGTACAGTGAAATGAGGAATTCACAATTCTCCATTCCACTAGAAACACACAGTTCTGTATTTAAACGAAAATATATGCTTTACTGCACTATGCAAAAGAAAATAACAAAATGGCTTATAAAAACAAGCGGATCTGCATAATAACAGACAGCCAGGCGTCACTAAGGGCACTAGTAAACCCCAAGGTAACGTCCAGGCTGACAAGCGAATGCCAAAAAGAACTGGACGCCTATTCTGGTAAAACGTTACGTTTTCGAGGGCGTTAAGCGAGTCGCACGGCGTGCGCCTCGCATGGCAGCCGCGCCAACCGATCGGTTTTGGTATTCCCGTTGGCGTGCGTGCGCTCTTCGAGCAGACTCCGTCGAATTCGCTAAGCACAACTTGGCAACCCCAAATTTTCAGTGTTCCCAACATAAAAATTACCGAAATTTGACAAGAAGACGTGACGAGTCATCATAATTCTAGGTTATGGCTATATTATAAATATTATTTATGTTGTATTTTTTTGGGTTTAAAAATTTTGGGAAAAAAATGGAGAAAAAAACCATCTCTCCACAACAAAAAACAGTCTTAATAGAGTTTATGGAACAAAATCCGGAAATGGTAACACAAAAGCAGAGCAATCAATTTACCAACGCCGATATATCAAGATTATGGCAAACAGTAACGGTAACTCTAAATTCCATTCCAGGAGCTACAAAAACATGGAAGGAATGGAGAAAGGTAGGTTTGTACATTGGAAGGGGTCATCGGGCAGAAAGCGCTGCCTCCCGATGTTATTTTCTATATTGTCCAGCAGCATCCCTCCAATATATGGCACCGCCATTGTAAATAGAAGAAAAATCTATATGTAGTAATAATTACTAAAATTATTTTTTTACGCCGCGCCACACAGAAATATAGGTTAGCGCACTTTATACACAAAACGGCTACCAAATGGTAGACGTTTTTCAGGACGCTTACCGTGCGCTTCGCGCGCATGTATATGCACAGCGTAAAACAAACCTGAATACCAATTTTGATCATTTGGTCACGTGCTATACGAATTTGACGTCATGAGACGCTCAGCGTGTACGAAACGCTAAGCGAATTAAGTTACCAGAATAGGCGTCCTGGAAGTCCTGGGAGAACGCAACAGGGTAACTCTCCTGTGGGTACCAGGACATTTGGGAATAGAAGGCAACAAAAAAGCGGATGAGCTAGCGAGATATGGGTTATTATCATAATACATTGGACCGGAACATGCCCTCGGAATGACCAAAACCACAGAACGAGGGAAAATCAGGGAGTGGATCCGAAATCAACACGAGGAAAACTGGGGAAACCTCAGTAGAATAAGACATAAAAAAAGCTTCATAAGAGGCCCATCCAAAAGAACAAAGGAAGAACTACTCAGACAAAGTAGGAAAAGACTTCCCATAACAGTAGGGTTGCTAACAGGGCACGATAACCTAAGAGGACACCTACACAAGATAGGCTCATACAATGGGGACCCAAGTTGCAGAATGTGCAACGAGGGTGAAGAAACAGCCTACCATACACTGTGCGAATGTAAAACGTTAAACCACAAAAGACAGGCATTATTTGGACAACCGAAAATGAGCCCACAAAAATATATTAACCAACCAGTCTCGGGGTTATACAGACTTGTAGAAGGAACAAGACTAATGGGAGGATTAGTATAAAAGATAATGGAAGATTAGGTACAAAAAGCCCAAGAAGCTGCACTGCCTTCTGTAGTCAATCAGGAACGCCCCCGGGGAAGAAGAAGAAATACCCTTTATTTGACGAACGGGGGGAAATGTTGGGAAAGGGTCACCTTTATACCTTTTTATTTATTTCATTATAATGTATTTTTTACAATGTAAATTTTTAGTTTACGGATGCTTTGTCTATGAATACTGTTGTTATTTAAGACAATAAAGCAACTTTGAAGTTTAAGTTTAAATGCCGCCATTTTGTCAAGTAATAAGTATTAAAATATAAATTTAGATTTTATAGCTGGTAACAATTCTCTAGGAAATAGAAAAAAGCAATGCAAGTTAGATCAGACGCCACGTTAAATAAACAAAAAGGCTTAACAGTTACAAGAATATTAAAAATAAAGGTATAAAAGAATTTTGCATGTTACCTGCTGTACATTTAATATTTTATACCACTTTGTAATCAAGATAACAGATTGGCAGTACAGCATTTTCTTTAGAACATTTTTTCATATTCTGTCTTGTGGTATGCATAAAATGTATTTAATAATTTAAAGGCTATTAACTATGTATTTTAAAAAGGAACTACAACATTAAAGAAATTTATTGTTCTATACATTTTTTAATTAAACCTTAAATATAAAAAGGGGTGGATTTTTGAGATAGGGGAGAATAAGTTCACTTTTCGATTTTTTAATTTTAACTCAATTCTATGTACTATTTGTACATGCAAGTCAATAAAAAAGTTATTCAAAATTAGATTTTCTATCAAAATGCCACCTTCGAAAGGTAAAAAATTCTTTTTTGACAAAATAACAATTAAAAATCGAAGCAATAAGAAATGAAAAAAATATTATTTTTTGTTTTTTCAAATTTTGCCCTATAACTTTTTTCCACGGGAATTTAGATATGGGTTTTGCTTTACATAAAAAGCTTTTATTATCCATTTTAAAACGGTTATTAAAAAAGTCTTTAGGGTTTGTAGCAACTGAGATTTGATTTTTCAAAGTTGGCTTTCCGTTTTTTTATTTTTAATGCTTTTTTCAAACTTTGTCCTATAACTTTTTTCTTCGCTTTTTTCCCTGCCAATTTAGATATATTATACAATATGATATGAGCAAATCTAATGGCACATTCTTGAGTGCGATTTTGGAAACAAATGCAACGATAAAAAAGATCACGGCTAACTTGATTCATCTCGAAGATACGAGGCGTTGTTCAAATTTTGCCCATTTCAGTACATTTCTGTTTCTCGGTTGTTAGTAAAGTGAGAAAAAAATGGTAAATACCATACCTTTGTAGAGTTTTATGTAGAATCTATTGGGGTACTTAATTGTTTTTTGTTAGTTACGGTTTTAAGGATATAAGTTTTCTATTTTTAAATGAGACACCATGTATATTATTTGACTATTTAATTTTCAATAAAATTACCTATACATTGATATGGCAAGAGCTAATTGCCCCTTTTTTATTCATTCCTAATTTCAATTTTAAACTAATTGTAAGTACGCATTAGTAGAATGCAAGTTGGCTTAGGAACTAATGGTCGCTGCAATATTTAGAATAATATTATGAAAATCCATCAAAAGGGCGTCACCCTCTACAAAAAGTGCATATAATTTTGATCAAAAAAAAATGAAAAACGGATTAATTTTCCCCTATCTTAAAAGTGCACCTCTTTAAATGGTAGTAAACCATTTTTTATATTTTAAGGTCAATTGAACGTATGAAACAATAAAACCTTTTTAAAGTTGTAGTTTCTTTTATTAACATAGTCAATAGCCTATTATGCACTATTTGAAGTTAAATAGGAAATGAATCTGTCTTGTATTTTTTTTTTAATAATGTCCTCTTTTCGATAATATTAACATAAGTGGGAAAACAGATTTTTTTAAAACATATAGAGTTTTTAACTTTAACCTTAACCATAGGTTTATCGAGGGGCTTCCCTTTAACGGATATTTCAACCACTATACTAAAATTAAATAAAAACTATTTTAAGCCGCGTATTCACTTAGCGAACGTATAAGGCCGCATGGCAACGAACGCATACGTTCGGTTAGTGTGGACGTGAATAATTTTATCTACGAACGCATGCATTCGGTTGCGGAAAGGTTCGCTCGCTTATGCCGCGTATTTACTTAGCGAACTTATATGGCCGTACGACAACGAACGTATACGTTCGGTTAGTGTGGACGTAAATAATTTTATCGACGAACGCATGCATTCGGTCGTGGAAAGGTTCGCTCGCTTGTCGGTACATCAAAGGAAATTCGCTGCCCGCCGTTTTGGGATGTGTACGTATACGAATGAAATACGAATAAAAATGAATTGTCGGACCGAAGGCGAACAACACTACATGCATACATTCGTAAAATGTGGACGTCAGAGCGCATGTCGAACAAAATGTACGCACATTTACGGCGTATACGTACGTTGCCGTGCGGCTGTGCACGTTCGCTAAGTGAATACGCAGCTTTATCGGTACATCAAAGGAAATTCGCCACACGTCGTTTTGGGATGTGTACGTATATGAATGAAATACGAATGAAAATGAATTGTCGGAACGAAGGTGAACAACACTACACGCATACGTTTGTTAAATGTGGATTCAGCGCATGTCGAACAAATTCACGCATATTTACGCATATACGTTTGTTGCCGTGGCTGTTTACGTTCGCTAAGTGAATACCCGGCTTTACAAGTTAAGCCGGGTATTCACTTAGCGAACGTATAGAGCCGCACGGCAACAAACGTATATGCCGTAAATGTGCGTGAATTTTGTTCGACATGCGCTCTGACATCCACATTCAACAAACGTATGCGTGTAGTGTTGTTCACCTTCGTTCCGACAATTCATTTTCATTCGTATTTCATTCATATACGTACATATCCCAAAACGACGTGTGGCGAATTTTCTTTGATGTACCGACAAGCAAGCGAACCTTTCCGCAACCGAATGCATGCGTTCATAGATAAAATTATTCACGTCCACACTAACCGAACGTATACGTTCGTTGCCGTGCGGCCTTATACGTTCGCTAAGTGAATACGCGGCTTAAAACATGTTTTTTTTCGCTGTGAAATTTTTTTGGTTATACTTTAAACGGGTTTAAAATGTATTTTATATATGTAAACTAGGTTTTCAAAACTCGTAGGTTTTCGACTTTGCTGTAGATGAAACAAAATTAAAGAAATAGGCCACAAATGATTTTTTAGTGTATGTGTAATAAGACCAATAAATATATAAGGTAGGGTTTAATCGCTACATCGCATTCGCAAGTCTTATTTATTATCGACCCTATGCCCCTGCTTAAGTCACTTTTATTATAAATTCGCAAAAATGCAACTGACCGTTATATTTTATATTTGTGAACCTAAAACAATGGGCCACTTGCACATATTATTTTTATTGACCAAAAATAACCCTTTATACTTAAACTGTCTCCGCCAGGCGAGAGACAATATTAAGTAGCCTCTGTCTCCGTAAGACGCCTTTCGTACGGCTAACGGTAAAAAAACACTTTTTTGCATCTATTTTTGTCCCGGGGGCGAAATTCATAAAACGGGCTTCGTTAGGTTCTAGCCACTGATAGAGACTACCACTGTGCTAAATTTCGTGATTTTAGCTCAAGCCATAACTTCAGAATCACGTGGACAGACAAATAAATATATATACCTACCTACATATAAATATATCCACATTAGCAAATTATATATATAGATAACACTTCTGACAAATATTTTTTATACGAAACTTTATAACAGAGTTACAAGCTTTTAATATTCAAATATAAAACTTTCGTTTTGGGATGTGTACGTATACGAATGAAATACGAATAAAAATGAATTGTCGGACCGAAGGCGAACAACACTACATGCATACGTTCGTAAAATGAATGCGTAAATGACATTCACATCACTACGCGCTTATCATAGTACTCACAATGCCTGATCGATACAGGGCACTGCGTTTAAGTTCGAATATTACATCTCGGATGAAAACAAAGTGAATAAGAATACCAAGAGGAGCTAATCGGGATATTAACACACTTTCACTTTGGAATTTCTATCAGTGGCTAAGTGTCATTACCATTTGTTTATTAAAAAAATAGAATACCATAATCTGTTCATTTTTGTTTGACAAAAATACCTGAACAAAATATTTGTTTAAAAAATTAGTAACCATGCTTACAAAAACAAAAAATGCATTGCATTGATTCAAAATGTCAATATTACTCCCTCGGTGTTTTTTTCAAACAATAACACAGGCCCACAAAAAAGTGGTGTGTGCTGGTTGTCGGACTAGGATTTCCTGGCGTATTTTTTTCCGGATCTCAAGTCAAAATTGGGACTCAAACAGACAAAAATCGAGAAAACCCCAAAAAACCAAAACGTTACATTTACCGGCAGAAACCTGCTACCACGGAATGTTTGGACTACGATTATATAAACTATAAGAGGTAACCAAAAATTTATGAAACAAAAAAGAGAGCTTTTCAAATTGCCTATAAAAAATGTATATAAACATTTTTGATAAGATAAATAATAAAGGCGATATAAACAAAAATGAAATTTTGACAACAAATTTCAGTCCAAAATAGGGAAAAAAATATTTTTTTATTAATGTGATTTTTGAGTTTTTTTTTTTAATAGTAAATTCTTTATTTTATTTATTTGAATTATAAATCACTTAAAACTTGCAGAAAACCAAACCAAAAATAAAAAGAAATTAATTTTTATTTTTTTTTCCAGAGGTATACCTTGAAAAAATTCTGAAAGTTCGGTTTTTTGATTATAACTCGAAAAATATTGCATTTAGATAAAAAGGTTATATAACCTATATTTGGAATTCAGATTCGTGATCAGCGGAAAAAAATATTCCAGAACATCCTAGTCCGACACCCAGCGCACACCACTTATTTTTTTTGTGGGCCTGTGTAATGATGAACAGATCTTAGTGCTTCAAGGTGTTTTCTGTGAAATGTAGGTATTATTATTTGTCTTGATTGCGATGGATTTTGACAGTGTAATTACCCTTTACATTTATTATGTTGCATAATTAATTGACATTAAACCGATTTATCTTAATTCGGAATAAAGGAACGCGATTTATTTTCTGTTTTTATTGTTAAATAAAATAAATTAACGGAGCAAAAAAACTTATATTAGAACTAAGCATACGCCGTCTCGTCACAAGTTTTCTGTTCTGACGTTAAATTTAAAGGGTTCAAAAATCGTGTCCAGGATTTCAATAAAATTGCTTTAGTGACGCAATTTGTTGTTTCACCCTTCATGAAAATCTTGTGTTATGAAGAACTTTGGCGAAGATATCACTGCCATAGAAATTGAAGTGATCGCGTTTCAAAATGACTTAGCTTTAAAATCGTTAGTCTCAAATACAAAATGTAACTGAGGTTTAGTAAGTAAAGACAAATATCCAGTTCTATGTCGTGTTGCCTTGAAAGTTAAAGCGTTATGTAGTTCAATGTATTTGTGTGAATCTTCTTGCTCCAATATGAAGTTAATTAAGAACAAATACCGCAATGGACTTACAGATGAACATTTGGATAATTATATTCAAATAGCTGTATCAAACTATGTTTCAAACATTAAAAATATTATCGATGAACCTTCTCACTGAACATGTAATGTATTTTTTATCTGCACATGGTTTTGCTTAAAATAGTGCATTACTTTTTTGTTAATTGTATTCACTTTTATTAAATCGTATGTGACATGCCATTATTGCTGCGTAAAAATTTTGGTATGATTGGTTATAAATATGGATGTATTTTTGAGTTATGTAATAGGATAGGTATAAATAGGTACAATAAGTCACTTGTTTATTAGAACGTATTAGTGACATAGAAACATATACGTCGAATATACCGGTGTATTATTAAATTTAGGTTTGCTTACGTCGGTAGCTCACTCTTTATTTCGAAATTATGAAATTAGTTCAAGACATTAAAAAGGTTGGCGACCACTGCTTTAAATAGTAATTAGACTAAAACTCATTTTTTCTAAAAAAAGATAGTTAGCAAATAGTTCTTTAATAGGCAAAAGAAGAGATCTGTCGTATTTCTGAATCAAAATATTTTTTTTGCAAGGGGCCCATTTCATAGGAGAAAGTTTATATTCTGTTATTTTTAGATGATAAAGCTTGAAATTGTCCAAAACTTCTGGTATATTAATTATCAGCTTAGTAACTACTGCAACATGTTCACAAAAAAACTAAGTTGGTCCTCGAAAAAAAAATGTAAAGAAGAGTAGTCCAAATCTTTGTTTAATGTCCTGCTTTTTTTACTTTCTTGTATTATCTCTTTATCTTCTACTGAACTCTTACATGACACTATTTCTGCGGTGTCAGCGTCTTCAAGCGTCGGCTACGGTCAAGGCCATACTCGCGGTCGTTCAACAACCTTCCAAGGATCTTCGAAGCGGCCGACCGGACGTTGCTAGTTGAATACTGCAGGTTGGTCAGTCAATGGTCATCTCGTTTTTTCTTTCTTCATGCTTTTCTCTCCCGGTTTTATATGAGATTTATGTTATTAATGTTTAAATAATAAACACTGGATAATATATCGGAACTAGCGTGGTAATTAGCATAAACAAGTACAAGAAGACGAACAAAAACAAATAAGACATGATATTACTTTTTTTTAAATGCAACATGATTTAGAAACAAAAGAATACAAAATACTTAAAACACAAAAATTGTTTATTAATAATAGTCAAATAAAATAAAAAAAGGAATGTCTAAGGAAATACATTAAATTCCCCCTCTATAGGACAAGTGAAAATGTGGTGTATATATAGCTGCTGCTTTCGGTAATGCTAATAATCTAAATAGGATATATGTTCTATATTATTGTGGCGTGTATTAAACTGAAAGAAAGTAAGGACTAAGTCTATAACCGTTTTCAAGATAAAATTAATGTAAAAAATTAACTGAATCTTTAATGAATAAATTAAAATATTTTTAATTTTCATATAAAACTTTAAACTAGGAGTTTTTGCCGAAAATTTAGGACGTAATGTAATACCTCTAGGATTTTAGCAAAGAAAGCTGGTTTAAGAAAACGTAAAATAAAAGAAAGTGCCTTTATATTATTAAATAAAGGTAACTGTGTGGCCTCAATATCAGTTTATTTAAATAATACCTGGTTACCTTTGCTTAATACTAAGGTAATTTCAAAAAACATATAAAACCACCACCTTTACTATTTTTAAAAACAATAAATATGCCTGTCACAACAGATATATCATTTACAAAGTTACGTCTTAAATTTTTGACAGTTATAATAATTTAGTTTCAATTATCATTAAGCTTTTAGTATTTTTAGATTAATTGTATTTTAAAAACGGTTGTATACTTGGCCACCAAAACGTTGATAGGTGTTTTGATTTTTAAAACTTTTTTCTTTATTTTGTTTTAGGCGATCTGCAAGTTTTTAATGGTCAGTAGTTTCTGTGTAAGCTTAGCTCTATACCCTGGGCCTCGGACCAGGATCAAAGCGGACCCATCTTGGCGAGTACCCAAAAAAGACTCTTTAATGATTGCCGACGAGGCATTTTGCAGCTTGGTCAATTTTTCCCACAAATGGGAATTTTTCTTTTTATTACAAAAACCTCAATTCTAAATGTACTGCTTAAATGCTTTGCTGAAAGAGCTCTGTAGATATCTTTTTAATTTGTCTTCGGAATCCACTAGCTTAAAAAGTGCAGTTATAGACGATATTATAACACATGATAATACACGTTTCTCTACCTGTCCTATTATCTAATCCACTAAAAACTTAAAAAGAAGTAAAAGCAGGCTTTTACCCTGTCGTCCTTGTATTGCAGTTCGGGTTGGCACTGCAGTGAAACTCGAGTTGCATCCGCTATCTCTGCATTCCGTGATCAGCGCCTTTGACAAAACGAGCCTAAGAAGGCCTTAATTCGCAGTACAAAAGTTAGCTTATAAGCAGAACCGTCCCAACTACTTTTAAAAGTAATTCAATTACAATTACCAATTACTCTTCTAAGTAGTAGTAAATTACGATTACCCATTACTAGCATGTTTGTTAAAAGTAATTTAATTATCAATTAAAACCAAAAATAATTAAATATTTTAGCAATTACTCTATTTAAATTACCACATATATAAAACATGATACACTAAACAAATAAAATATTTATACAAATATGCATCATACGCGCATGTCACACTAGCATTAATCGAAAATACGAAATCGGCGAGAAGGCGGCGTTCGCCGGATCCAAAGCGGCCCGCCGTGTTTCAATATGCTCTTTAAAATTCCGGGAGTTTTTCCATAAAGCAGGGTAATTGAATTTTTGGTAGTAATTCAATTATTTATTAGGCAATTGAATTAATTTCTGAGTAATTCAGTTACTTTATAAGTAATCTAATTACTTTCTATTTAATTGAACTACTTGGGATTCGTAAAAATTAATAACCAATTACGATTACCTTATCCTATTAATTGATAATCCAAATACAATAACCCTTTCCGGAAAGTAATTGATTTTCGGAAAGTAATTAATTTAAATTTATCCAATTACTGAGAAGTAATTGAATACGATTTTTCAATTATTTTAATTAAATTACCGACAGCTCTACTTACAAGCATTAGCGATCAAAGAATACGTAATAAGAATTTCTTTTAATTCAAAAATTAAATTAATATGTACCAATCCAAATACTAAACAGATACGTATTAGTACTAGTTTCTAGCTTCACTGGTTTCCGTAACCTTTAATACCGATTTATATTTAAATTTTAGTTTTTAGTGACATAACATTACGGATCTGATTGCTGGTGCCACCTGTCGTGGACAAAAGGTTATACATAATACTAATACGTACTATGACAATCCAAATATTGTTTTCTGCATATATTACAATACTGACGTACCTAAAAAATTGCTGCTTATACGCGACGGGCTGATGATATTCGAGTATTACTTCTCTATATCAGTAAATTCTGGAAACATACAAACAGGCTTTTTTTAGGATACCGTTCCCATGTCGCTGTTTCAATTATTTTTTATTTTTTGTTACTTCTTCCTTTATTAGTCTGATTATAAATTTTAGCCTTCGCCAAAAATATATTTGCATAAAATCTTTGTAGGCCTTCCCGCCTTTCCCTTTAATCATTTCTATCCAAGGCTTTCGGTCTGGCATCACGGGCTTCTTAACAAACTTCCTTCTTACGATCTTGCACCTAAGCTTTGCTCTTGGCTCTCCAGTCCTTTCTAATCGACGTATATCAGTTACTCTAGATGGTCATTCTTTCAGCTTTTACCAGGTTAATGTTGGGGTGCCCCAGGGCTTAGTACTGGCACCTAGAGTTGCCGCGAGACACGAGATACGAGACGTCTCGTCTCGTCTCGAAGCCATTTTGTCTTGTCTCGAGAGCATTTTGTCTCGAATTTCGAGACGAGACGAGATAAAATCCTTCGAGACAAGCTCGAGACGAGACGAGACATCTCGAAAAATTTTAATGACTTAAAACTTAAGTGAACTAACTGTGATAAATCTCCAACAATATATTTCTAGTTCTTAAGAATTATACAGGTTGTTTAAGATTTAGTGTTACAAACTTCGACAGCAGTTGGATCTTGCAAAAATAGGCTTTTATAAACATAGGTCAAGAAATGCATCATTTCAGAAATACATGGTGTTAAAAAAAAGAAGCTAAAATTAATTGCTTTAAAAAGTTTATCACCCTGTGGTTTTATTATTTTTTAATAATTTTTAATATTTCACTCATGTACATATTTTCCCATAAGAGAAGTGGTATTATGGAAAAATTACAGCGGCAATTCCACGTCGTCTAGGCAACGTGGTTTTTCCACTTACTGTCAAATTGACAATACGAAATTTTGAAATGATAAGGACGGTTTGTTAAATTAATATTTAATTTTTAGTTAATAAACTTTATCTACGTTTTTGATTTGTGAAATATTCTCCCTAAATCCCGATCGAGCTTTAAAATTAAGCAGATAATTTTTTGCTCATGCGTGTTTTCACTTATAATATCCCTAGTGCATAAATTATTACCGGAAATTTTTTTGAGGTCACGAATATTTTGAAAATTACCCGAGTCGCGAAGCGACGAGGGTAATTTTCTTAAAATATTCGTGACCGAAGAAAAATTTCCGGTAAGTAATTTATGCACTAGGGATATTATAAGTGAAAACACGCATGAGCAAAAAATTATCTGCTTAATTTTAAAGCTCGAGCGGGATTTAGGGAGAATATTTCACGAATCAAAAACGTAGATAAAGTAAGAAAATTTTGAACCCAGTATAAATTTCGAATAAAAATATAAATTCTACTTCAAGATTTTATGCTTAACAAAATGAAG
The DNA here is from genome assembly GCA_019359885.1 of Listronotus oregonensis. Lineage (NCBI taxonomy): Eukaryota > Metazoa > Arthropoda > Insecta > Coleoptera > Curculionidae > Listronotus > Listronotus oregonensis. The sequence continues at coordinate 21,664 of JAHBCN010005798.1, read as the reverse complement.
CTTTTTTCTTAGTAAATTAAAATGCAAATTCCTAACTTTAGTTACATATAACCTTTATAAATAACTTAAAGACATCTTATATTTCCATCTTTTATCAACTTTAATCTACTAATATTAGTGGAACATCATTTACTTTTGATAATTATGACTTTTAAGTACCCTACTTCAAGATTTTATGCTTAACAAAATGAAGCTTTTTTCTTAGTAAAATAAAATGCAAATTTCTAAGTTTAGTTGCATAGAATCTTTATAAATAATTTAAAGGCATCTTATATCAATCCATCTTTTATTAACTTTAATCTACTAATATTAGTGGAACATCAGTTACTTTTGATTATTAGTCTGAAGTAAGCCCTATCTATGTCTTGTTTCGCTGATGCGGTAAAAACGTCTAGGCGGCCATGAAATGTAAAAAGAACGTAGTAATGGCCGCTAGACTTACAAAATGTCAACTACGTAAAAAATAGATTATTAGGTACTATCTAATTATTAAAAAACTGAATCGACAACAGAAAAAGTATACCTAGTGTATAGTATAAAAATGGCTTTAGACTTAACAAAATACGGATTGTGTAGTTTGTGCAAAGAATATTCAGACATTAAAAAATACCATCGTCAGCTTCCCTATTTATCAAAATGCATTGAAGATCTTAACTACGAAGAAACCACGGATGAAAAACTGTTTACAAGAATCCAAGAATATCTAGTAAAATCTTCAAGTAAATTTAATAAAATATCTAAATTCAAATTAAATAAACTTGTGTCTAAATATTTTATATATTTTACTAAACATAGACATTTACAATATTCCGAGCAAATTTCAGTTTTAAGTCCTATTTATTACCCATTAAAACGAGAAAACTTTTTGTTAGAATTTGAACATCACTTAAATTTAGTTACAAACATTTGTTATTAAATTTCTTATTTAGTATTAATGTAATAAATAATTTTTTAAACATTTGACAAATCAAATTTACATAAATTTTTATTTTTATAAGCAAAAAATATTCACATTAATATGCTTTTTTAAATAAAAAAATGGTAATAATTCTACATAAATAAGGCACTGTAATTCCCGCGTCATTATTTTGAATATTTTGACGTTTAAAATGTGACAGGGAAATTTCCAGTGTAATTTCGCCGGAAGTGCTAGTGGATGAATATTTCCGGAAATTTTTGTCGTTGCCATGGAGATGATTGTAAATAAAAGCTTCTGATTGGTTGGAAAGAGTAGGTTCAAAATTTTCTTTAAAAATTTCACTCGTCCCTTGGACTCGTGAAATTATGAGAAAACACGCTATCGTGAAAAATGATCGGTAATTTTTAAGCACTCGTGGTATTACCCCCGAAAAAACAACTTAAAATACAACTATTTTGTCTATTGTTTTTTTTTTAATTTTGCTTTGCTTTCAAGAAAAAAATTAAAACCGATTCTTTTTCTATACCCTTTTGAAAAGTAGGAGTTTTACTTTGTCTCTCGAAAAAACAATTAAAGCTTCTTTTTAACTTTAGGACCCTGCGTATTTCCAATTTTGAAACGATACATATCCGGACTTATATTTACAGAGAGTTTTTTTGCAAGATCTAACTGCTGTTAAAGATTTTAAAACTATTGCTCAAACACCCTGTATAATTATAAGAAAAATTTCTAGAAAACATTTTACCTGTGTTTTGTAATAGAGTTTATGACTTATGTTCCATTATCTTTTAGATTTTTTTTGTGGACATTTTTATGTCACTTATATGTTCTATATTTTAATTTTAAATAAAAAAACAAATTACTTATTAGGTTCTTTATTTTATTTTTAGTTGCATATTATGGGTGTCCGTAAAGTGTGAAATCACAATTACACGCGTGTTATAAAAAAATATAAGCATTTATACAGGGTGTTCCAAAAAAGAGTTACATCATAAATGGGACAGCCCGTATTTTTTTACGTATTTTGTTTCTACGGTTTATTTTAAATGTTTTTCATTAGGTGCCTATGCAGATTGTTGTTTTTGCATGTTTTTCCATTAGTTGAGGATATGCCGCTATTATGTTTTAAAAAGTTTTATATTAAACTAAAAACAATGCATCCTTCTTAAAAAAACATACCAGTTTGCAGCAGATTTTGCAATTAGTTTGTAGGTATATAGTGTACAGGGTGAGTCAACGATGGCGAGGAGTAAGTAATTTAATGCCTTGAATATAAGATTTGTAGATAATGTGCTTATGTAAGTATTAGGTATATGGTTAAATAGTATGTTAAATTTTAACGATATTTTAAATTAGACAGGGCACGTCCATAAAGTATTAGGGTGCTACAAAAGTTTTTTTTTTAATTTGGGATAGAATATTATACCTACTCATATTTTTACAGTTTTGGATTCTATTTATTCAATTCTAGAAATTTCTTTACCTACTTTATATTCTATACCCAGAAAGTAACGTAGGTATAAGAATATTACCATTTAGGATAGTTTGGGTATACTTAATTATTATGGAAAAAGTTAAAAATTGTTAAAAAAAATTGAGAATGAACATTTCTTGAATTAAACAATGGAATTAATAATGTAATGATAAAATATGTGTGTTCCATTTAAAAAATATGTCTTTTTATCACCACCATGTGCACTGTGCAGACATAAAAATTAGTTTAAAAAATGTGTTACATGTATCTAAAAATAAAAATCGACGGGTCTAAGCATATTTCTTAAACTTTCGAACTAATTTTTATTGAAATTATCCTATACATTACTAATGCACTATATATTGAAATTAATTTAATTGAAATAAACCAAAACAACTCGAGATAAACGAAACAAAACGAGACGAGACAAGACAAACGTTTGTCTCGTCTCGTCTCGACCCTTGTCTCGTCTCGTTTTGAAATATTTTATCTCGAAATTTCGAGACGAGACAAGGCTTTATCTCGTCTCGTCTCGTGGCAACTCTACTGGCACCTACTCTGTTTCCTCTACATATTAACGATCTTCTCTCCTCCACAATCAATTCCATTCATAGTTTTGCTGACGATAGTACCCTACACTCAAACATTCAATTTCTCAAGCCAGTCAATAAGCCTAATTTGGAAATCAAGCGTAGGTTAATGCGGATGTCTCTCTCACAAGACCTCAAACTTATCTTGGATTGGGGCGCCAAAAATCTTGTTCAGTTTAATGCCTAGAAAACACAGTCACGTTCGCTGTGGCGAAAAATCTGACAATGCTTATCCATTACATATGAGCGGCCAAGTTCTGCAGAACAAAGAGTCGTTTAATCTTGTCGGCGTTACTTTTGAAAATAACCTCGACTGGCACAAACACATAACATCCATAGCCTCGGCAGCTTCAGGAAATCTTGGATTCCTCTTTCAAGCCAAAAAGTATTTCTCTTTTTCCAATCTGCATACTCTGAATGTATCCCAAATCAGACCCACTTTAGAATATTGTTCTCATGTCTGGGGAATGGCGTCTCCTACAACACTTAGCATTCTGGACTCCATTCAAAGAAGAGCCGTTCGTCTTATTAATGATCCCACGTTAACAGAAAGCCTTCCTCCTCTTGCCCACCGTCGAGCTGTAGGGGATCTGTCGCTCTTCTATAGGTACTTTCACGGCTTCTGCTCAGAGGAGTTAGCCAGTATAATTCCCCCTTTGGCAACTCCCAACAGAGCAACACGTAGTGCAACTTTTAAGCAGTCTTTTACAGTTCAACTAGAAAGACCCTGAACTTCCGGCTTTCTTCGTTCCTTCATTCCCAGAGTGTCCGGACTTTGGAACCTGCTACCCGCAGAAGCTTTTCCTTGCCCTCCCAGCCTCCAAATATTTAAGTAAAAAAAAAACAAGTGCTTTAAGTTTTTGTATGATTAAGATGGTAAATAAGTAAAACACAAAGACATCATCAATTGGTATAAGAGGTCCAATTTTTGTAAATTTTATAAACTTTTAAAAATTCTAAACATATTTTACAAAATAAACCTACACTAAACAGTTGACAGTTTCCAAAACATTTACATTTCAAATTTCCCACTGTTTAATTGGCTACGGAATCGTAACGGATTAAGTTTGACTAAAATTTTTCCCGTCTGAGAATTTAATACCCAATTTTTATATGTAAACTTCAGGTTTAACTGCATATCTAAAAAACTGACTGTATGTCAGAAGTTTTTACTCTCGGTTAAACCCTTAGTTGACATAAACATATCTAAAAACCTGAAAGTGCAAACTGTTTTGCCCCAAATTCGTTTTTTTTTATTCTGTGGGCGTTAGGCCGCGGAAAACATGTCATTTTACATATTTTATCATGGTTATATAGTCTATATAGGATAATAAATTCCAAATTTATAGGCCAATTAAAATTTTATAGCTAGAAGATTCCCTGTTTGAAGGTCAATAGTTTAATTAACTTAAATATTTAAAGGGGCGAGTCAATAATTCTGCACGAGATTAACCCAAATAATGGGATTAAGTTATGAAAAAATGGAAATATTTAATTTCGTTAAAAAGTATGATTAAGGATTCTTCTCTTATTAAGGTGAGGATAATTAAGATACCTTGTAAAGATGTAATAATAATTATTAGCAATTATATGTTAATAGTAACTTATTTGAAAAAATCCAAAAAATAGGGACAGTCCTCCTTTATATACATTGATTAACTGACCTAATAAGACAATATATTCTTTAAAGATTAGTATGATATTTATATTAGTAAAGCAGACTAAGCAAGCAGATAAAAAAACCATATGTTAAAATATTAACAGTGTATTAATGAAGCTATTATTCATCTAATATGGTAAATAGAGAATAGGCTAAATTATTCGGGTGCTGGTTTGGTTTAAACCTTAAAGATCTCTGATTTTAGAGGAATAATAAAGAAAAATAAAGTATAACTTTTTATTTGGTAAGTTAAGAGAATTATAGAAGTAATTTTCTGTCAGGTTAATATAAGTAACAAAAAAAAAATCAATTTAAGCCTCCTAAAACATCTGGAAATCAAAAGTAAAAAGGTGCAGCTTCTATTTTTATTAATAAGGCAGACTCTGTTAAAATTGATTCAAAAATTCAAAATTTTTCATAAATATAACTTTTAATGTAAAGAAATAAAGTTACAGAAAATAGGCGAAATAAAGATGCTATTACTTGTGTGATAAAGTATTTTATTGCTGATTCTACTAAATGGTCATTTTTTTTTTAATAAATGGATTGATAATCACAAGTTGATTTCAAGTCCAATTCCAGTCGAAAATCATGAATAAGACGAAATGAAATAGGATTACCAATAATTATAGTATTAAAAAATTAAATTTTATAAATATATACTATAAAAAAGAAAACAATTACATATAACCTTTATTAATGGGGTATAAACCCATTAGCATAGTTAGCTTATCTTTTTTACATTTAGGTATATGAGGTATATAAGTTATTGATTCTTCAAAAAATAGTTTAATTTTATTAAATAGAATTATATAGTACTAAAATTAAATAACCAAGACAATTGGCAAATGAATGATTTCATTTTATAATTTGTCTATTTAAATTACATTTTTCCAGGTTTATAATAGTTTATTATAGATTTTAAGAAATCTGACACACTCAAAAGGCTTTTTGCATTCAACTGCTCTATCACCACCCGATCTCGGTTACTCAAAGTAGCTTACAAAGCAATTTAACCCCAAACCTATGCCGAGGCCTCAGAAATCTAAGACGTTCAATAGGGTTTTTCATTCAACTGCTCGATCACCACTCGATCTGGGTTAATCAAAGTAGCTTACAGAGCAATTTAACTCTAAACCTATGCCGCGGCCTCAGAAATCTAAGACGGCCAATAGGGTTTTTTATTCAACTGCTCTATCGCCACTCGATCTGGGTTAAAGTAGCTTACAGAGAAATTTAACTCCAAACCTATGCCGAGGCCTTAGAAATATAAGACCCTCAATAGGGTTTTTGATTCACCTGCTCTTTTACCACTCGACCTGAGTTAATCAAAGTAGCTTACAGAGCAATTTAACTCCAAACCTATGCCGAGGCCTCAGAAATCTAAGACCCTCAATAGGGTTTCTCATTCACCTGCTCTTTCACCACTTAATCTGGGTTAATCAAAGTAGCTTACAGAAATCTAAGACGCTCAATAAGGTTTTTCATTTAACTGCTCTATCACCACTTGATCTGTGTTAATCAAAGTAGCTTAGAGAGCAATTTACCTCCAATCCTATACCGACCTCAGAAATATAAGACGCTCGCTCAATAGGTTTTTCATTTGACTGCCCTATCACTACTAGATCTGGGTTAATCAAAGTAGCTTACCGAGCAATATAACTCCAAACCTTTGCCGATGTCTCAGAAATCTAAGACGCTCAATAGGTTTTTTTATTCAAATGATCTATCTCCATTAAATCTGGGGTAATTAAAGTGGCTTACAGAGATCTATCTCCACTCGATCTGGACTAATCGAGGTTGTACTTACTAATAAGTAAAACAGCTGAACTAGATATTGTAAACCTTTGGAGAGAAAACAATATTACGTGCTGCCCACTATAATGAATAAAATGTTACAACTTAATTGCTGATCCAGCAATGTCGATAATATAAAAACCGCAGTGTTCCCAGTGTCCTGTGAATCTATTATTGTTAAGTATAAATGTACTGGAAGGTTTCTGGTATTTTAGTAAAGTTCTTCAAGAAAAAAAAAACGTTAAAGAAAGTGCTTTAATATTATTAAATAAAGATAGCTGTGTAGCATACATATTAGTTAAATTAAATGATTCTTGGTTGCTTTTGCTCAATGCTTAGGCAATTTCAGAAAACCATAAAGTCAATTAACTAACTACCTTTTAATGTTTAAAAACAATAGATGTATCTGGTACAAAAATTAATCTGTCTGAAATATAATTAAAACGTTGATCAGTCTTTCTGATTTTAAAAAGTTTTAAGTTTCTATTTGAGGTGATTTGCAAGTTGGTAAGGGTCACCTGATTTTGTGCGTGATATCTTTAACCTAAGATCTGGACCGAAGCAATCCCTTCTTCAATATCTGGCGAGTAGCTGAAAGAATATTTTGGTTTCTTTATAATATATACATCTGTCCATATCGCTATCAAGCAATACAACAAAATGCCTTTTTTTACAGCCAATATGCCAACACACATTTCCAATATCATTAGGGTAACAAATTAAGCCAGGTTATAAAACATGAACTGCAATTTGTCGTTAACTATATATAGAGGCATCCTTGGATCTTTTTTTCCAAACATAATAACGTTCTTCTTATTTTGTCAAATTTAATAGTTTATAAACACTTAAAACAGGAAAGATACAAGCAACCAAACAATATATCTTTAAATCTACGAATTTATGCGAACACCAAAGTCACAAAGCCATTTCACAATATTTTTTGCCTTCGCACTTACTAAGTAACAAAAATTAAAACGGACATCCGTGATGCCTCGCGAAATTGGTTTATTGAAAGATTGAGTACACATTTAATTAACTGTATAGTAAGAGCTTCAACAACACCAAAAACTTATACAAAGGTATTATATTACGACGGTTATAAAAATAAGAAAGTTGATGGCACTGACACTGCAAGCAAAATACATTAGGAGTATAATCAGATCTGTTTTATGTACCAGGTACCAAAGAACAGGTAACGACAAACAACGTTACACGAGAAAGAAATTTGTCCAATTTTGTTGTGTATACTTTAACTATTATTAAAGATGCCAAAACAAGAATAAAAAACCTTAATGAGTTTACTAGCTATTTATGAAATTAATATTAAAGAATATCATAACATATTTACTGATCCTCTCACGCATCTATTCATAACCAAATGACGGTGAAAGTATTAACATTCCAATCAAAATTGTTATTTTAAAATAATAATAAAATGTTTATAATCTTATGCGCCTAAATACATGAATTAATTTTATATTACAAAATACATTTCCTTTATTTTAATAATTTCGAATCATCTAGAAATTATATTACATAGCAGACATATGTAACTAGTTCTGTTTATTATGAATTAAAATTATATTAAGGTAAATGTTGACTTTTTGCCCATTAAATTATGTTTGTACTGCCCAATTTTGGTCTAGATATAATATGTATATGCAAAAACATGATATAGATTTTCGTGGGTTACCACCAATGTGGATAGAAAAGGATACAGAGACAGTCCCTAATTCGAAAAGTTGCACAATTTAAATCAACTGTTTTGGGATTTGACGTCATGCGCACTACAACTAAAGAAACCCCGAAAAGTTCTGTTAAGTTGATATCCAGACTGGTTAAAATTCGTAGGATATTGACATAAGAAATTGAACCAGACACCAAATTATTAAATTGGAAGTGCATACTGCATATTTTTACTAATGAAAAATATAAACCCATACTTTCAAGCAAATTCGAGTTTTTAAACAACTCCAAACAAAAATAAAATGAAGATTTGACAAGCCGGATCAGCCGCTTAAAGTATGAGAAGTCGCATGTTTGTGTTGTTTTTAATGAGTGAGGTTACGATAACCGTTTCTACCCTCTTTTCTCTCCTCATTGGTAACCGCTGGTATGTCAGAAATAGTAGAAGATATAAACAAATTTTAGTGTCATCATACGACGCCCTTTGAAATTGCGGAAATTCGGATTACTTCCATAGATATTTGGAAAAAAACTAAATATTTCCAATTTTAACTTTATTAGAAGAGATAATTCAAAATAAATTTTACATTTTTTGCATTTTCTGTTTCTCGCTTATTAGATGGAGATATTTGATTTTAAGTCCTACGTTTTCCCACTTAGTTGGGGTAGTCGTAATAAAATTTCTGTTTCTGTAATATATGAGAGTTGTTTACTCCCTAGGGATATCACAAGACAAACACGTCGCTGTTTTTGTTTTATAGTTAACAATCTGGGTACCCATCCTGCGCAAACTGTTTGGTAAGGCAGATGAAAATGGATGACTTCCTCGATTTTACTAAACTTGTAACGTCTGTGAAATTCTGAATATTTTCTATTGGCAAGAATAAGGTCGTTAATCAGGTCACTGTTGGTTTGTCTCACGTGAGGTAACCATCCCTAACAAGGGTGAAACATGTAGCCGACTTAGCCACACCCGAGATTTCCATCCTTTTTAAAACCCCGTAATTGTAAAACATTTTGAAATAACTAATACAAAGTAAAACGTCAATTAAAAAGTTGACAAGACATTTTATTTATTACTGGTGGCTTAGGGTATGTAGCAGGTATGCAACGATTTTACAAATAGTTTTTCTTAAATAACTTTTAATTGCCTTATCAGAAAAAAAAGAAATTTAGAATGTGAGCTAATCTTATTAACGTCTTCAAAATAGTCTAATACAATTTTGTTGTAAATTCAATAGGGAGCCAATATTTCAATGTATCAAAATTTACATGGGATTTCCTAGGCCAGTCTTGCTATGCACCACCCGGTATATATATATATATATATATATATATATATATATATATATATATATATATATATATATATATATATATATATTATTTTAATAAAAAACCTAATAAACTTAAACGGGGGTAAGTAATTAGTACAGGGTGGCCAGTTTATCTTGGGACACTACCTTATCTCATAAAATATACAAGATACAAAAAAAGTTCCTATAAAAGTTTCTTGGTTTAATTTATATTCTAACAATATTTTACTTCTGTATATACAGGGTACTTCATTTTCCATGGACACGCATCAACTTTCTTAATTTAAATTTGACACCCTATATATTATTGCATCTTTTGTTTTTACGTAAAATTCTAAACACATTTCATATGTAATGTCTATACTTAAGTCTGACCGTTTTTGACATATTTTAAAGTTTATATAAAAAATGACGTTTGCGAATCCTAAAATAATTATCAATTTTTCGTATAAGGAAGCCTTTATTATTTAATTTCAATTAGATTTCATATTGAAAAGAACCTACTTCAAGAGAGTTTTATAATATTTTGATGGCTTTTTAAACAGGGCATTTAAAAAATAAGATTAAAAATAAAATTGAGAAATCTGCCAAAGATCATTTTTTCTAACGAAAACCCCCAATTTTATACTTTTATCTTATTTAGAATTAAAAATAAGGGTAAGTTTGGGTAAAGTTGCATATTTCAAAATTTTGTAGTTTTCGAAATATCGGCAATATAATATTTTTCTATTTCAAAAATGCTATTGTCTGCTATATGACTTCTAAATTTTATTAATAGTTGGCCATGACGGCGTTTAAATAACAATTAGACACTACAGAATGGCCGCTTATCTTGCAACACTACCTTACCTCAAAAAATATATAGAAGATAAAGCAAAAAGTTAAATGCAAAAATTAATTGACTAAAGTCTTTAATTTATTTCATTTCATTATTTCATATTTCACACATTCTGTAGTACTTGATAGTTTTTTAAACGTTGCCATAGCCAACTATTAATAAAACTTAAAAGCCATATAGCAGACTAAGATAATATATAAGAAAAGTATTCTAATCCTGCAATGCATTATGGGAAATGTGTCAAGCGGTGGCGCCACCACCAGTGTGTCAGACACACTAGCCGGCAAATATAAAGTATTTTTATGCAAACTCCTCCAATAATAAACATTATTTTATAATAAATTATACTTAATAATAATTAATTCTCATTTTTTGATTATTTAGGAGAAATATATAGTATTAGAAAAAATGCAATACATATTAGGTTAATTAATTTGAAATCCATGTAAACACAAAAGTTTGATTAATAAATAAAAGTTTATTAATTTTAATGATTAAAAAGCGAACAATTAAAATATTATATATCTTAAGTATTCTTAATACTAAAAGGAAACAAATTTGTAGTATAAAAACAAATAGGTTGTAATAATATGATTAGCATAATTTTAACAATTTATTTGCAAACAGCTTTTGTAGAAGTATGCATATATGTATATGCACTTCGGGAACTAAAAACAACAAGATTTTGATTCTCTGGTTGCACTGTTATGCCTTTAGCAAGAATATGAAGCCGTAAAGAAATGAATTTCCCCAAAACTTTATCGCGAATCTTGTGGCATTCTGGAAAGACAAGCGAATGTTTAACAGCTTCCTGAATACTTTTTGTTAAAAGCTGATAAACATTCTGCAGATGCAATAAAGTTTTTCCATAGCTAGTGAAAACTTCTTCATTAGGGTGCTTTAAGTGACCACGATTTATTGCATCTGTCCAGTCCGAGCTTGAATTTGATAATGGTTTTGGAGAATTGATAACCTCTTCACACACTTCTGCAATATATATATATATATATATATATATATATATATATATATATATATATATATATATATATATATATATATATATATATATATATATATATATATAATTATTCAAACTTTTGTGTTTACATGGATTTCAAATTAATTACCCTAATATGTATCGTATTTTTCTAATCCTATATATTTCTTTATAAATAATCATAAAATGAGAATTAATTATTAATAAGTAAGTATAATTTATTATTATAAAATATTTTTTATTATTGGAGGAGTTCGCATAAAAATACTTTATTTACCGGCTAGTGTGTCTGACACACTGGTGGTGGCGCCACCGCTTGGCACATTTCCCATGATGCATTGCAGGATTAGAATACCTTTTTTTATATTATCTTATAGCAGACTAAAGCATTTTTGCCATAGAAAAATATTATATTGCCAATATTTCGAAAACTACAAAATTTTGGAATAAGCAACTTTATACAAACTTACCCTTATTTTAATTTTAAATAAGATAAAAGTATAAAATTTGGGGGTTTCCATTTTAAAAAAATTATTTTAGGCAGTTTTCTCAATTTTATTTTTAATCTTATTTTTTGAATACCCTGTATAAACAGTCATCAAAATATTATAAAACTCTCTTAAAGTAGGTTCTTTTCCACAAGAAATCTAAATGAAATTATATAATAAAGGTTTCCTGATACGAAAAATTGATAATTATTTTAGGATTCTAGGAAAAAGCTAGTTTGGGTCCGTTCTGTATTGTGCTTTTACGTTATTTACGCACTTCTATTTTTTTGGAGATGTTTAGTATGATAAATAAGCATTTTTAGGAGCAACTGAAAAAATATAGAAAAATGTTAAATTTTTGGATCGCATTAACCCAAATTAATTTTTGCATCCTCCTACTTTTTTCAATATCGAATAATATTTTTTACTTCGACTTAATATACATATCAGTTTTGTAACAACTTGCTTAAAACAAAAAATAAATTAAGACAACTTAATCGTCAGAAAATTACTCGAGCCACCGTTATGTTTATTCTAGCAGAAAGAAAATAAAAGAAAATCTTTGTCCGGGCGCCAAGTGACCTGCAAAAATCTCCGCAGGCCGTCGAAAAAACAATAAAAACCATAATTATTAGCATGGTCTCTAGCTGAACTAATAGATGGTTGATGTTTTTATATACCATTTAAATTACACGCCTGTCGTATACTAGCTCCGTAACGTCGAATGTCTTATATTATGGTTTTCTATTTATAGATACATCCTCCGAAAGAAAGATCGACGAAACCTGGCTAGCGTATTTCTTAAGAATGCAAAGAGAATAATTTTACGGATATTTCAAAGAGTACAAATCTACCTTTTGTCCTGACCATAAACTTACTTCTACCATCAGTTAAACTATTTTATATCGAGCATATATCGCACATCCCGATCAAAACAGTATCTCGAACTTTTTACAAAGTCGTTTTTTACATAAATTAAGACTTCAACCTAAGCTCCATCAACATACAAAACTATAGCCTTAAAACTTAAATCCAGCCGCCAGTATCAATAATCAAAAATGTAGGCGTGCTCCCATTTAAATGCTTTTCAAAATCTTATTTCTTCTCTCCTGCCATATTTACTTTATAGGACTTACTACAGTTTTGATCACGATTTGCGATACGTATATTTACTTTTATTAAATTCAGAACCCATGCAATATGTTTTATTATATTTGATACCAGAAACAACTTTTAAACATTTATATAATGTTAAATAATGTGATGGCGTTAGCGTATTAAAACGAATATTTCCTTAATTTGGCCTTACTTATATAGCATTCTGGTCAGATGCTAAAAGACTCATCTTTGTTGGTTACTCGACCCAACAGATTTATTCGAGTTTTAGTTGCAAGCAATGTTGCATGTAAGATAATTTATATTGTGTAAATGATAATTAATTGCCACAACGGCACAAAAGAGTTTAGAAGGATTGGATGAAAGATATATTTGTGTGTTATCAGCATATTAGCAGAACCGAAAGTGAAAAGTTGATAAATAGAAGTAGAAAAGGGGCTTAATACTGACCACAAATGCAATTAAAAATATTGATATTTTTTCAGCTGATGTTTAAAAGGTCATAATCCATCATTTTAAATGTACTAGTACTGTAGTCCCAAATAACTAAGTTTATTTTGATCTGTAAATTGAAAAATGATATTCTGTACTAAAACTCTAACATCTCTGTGTGAGAAAGAGGACCTTATTACTTTTAAAACGATCGTCCAATTATTAAAAATAATATAATTACCCAACAATTCGCCCAAGTCGCAGTTCTGTCTTAAAATTTTTGTAATGGGCTATCTAGAAGGCGTGCAAAATGCGAGGCAAAATGCCGACCAAGTCGGCGCTGGCCTTTATATTTTTCAGTTTATAAACTTGATGTTGGCGTTCCTAACATTTGACTTAAATATCAAACTTGTAACTTTCATTTTTGTAGATGTTTAAATTCTTTGGTTTGTGTTTATTGAAATTTATTTAAACGATAAATATGTTAAATGGTTCATATATTATATAATACAGTGACTATCAGCCATATGGAATAAATTCAATAATAAATAAATGGAGGCGTGTTCGAAAAAACGCTTGGACACGTCAATTGGTATTTTTAGTTGTGCATTTTTTTAACAAAAACTTTTTATGCGGGTTGTTTCCTGTAACAGGGCCTATATCAACTTTCTTATTTAAAATGCAACACTCTGTATTTTGTATTCCTCAGAAAATTCTAGACATATTTCATGTACAATGTTCTAATACCTATTTTTCAATGTTTTGAAAATATTAAGTATTTTCAGATTTATCGCAAAATTTAACATTAAAAAAATAAAATTATTTGATTATAGAAATTTTTTTTGTTAATTTTAGCAATAAATTTGAAAGACTTAATATTTCCGGTACAGTTAAAAATAGATTGTACATGAAATATGTAAGGAATTTTCTGACGAATCGAAAATAAGGGTGTTGCATTTAAAATAAGAAAGTTGGTATAGGCCACTGTTACATGACACACCCTGTATAAAAAGGTTTTTTTAAAAAAAATGAGCAACTAAAAATACTAATCCACTTGCTCGAGCGTTTTTTCGAACACACCTCCATTTATTTATTATCGAATTAATTCCATTTGGCTGATACACACTGTAAACAAATAAAAAAGACCAAGACTAAAAATAATATTTATGATTACAAATTTTTACTATTGCCGTGTTGTGTTGCATTCGGTACTACAAAAAAATATCAGTGGAATGAATACCAATATATTAGTTCTACAGGGAATTTCACAACGAACTTCATTATTATCTCGCCAATAACGGCGTACATTTTGAGCATTTGGTAAATAAATTATTCGAAACCTATAAACTCTTTATTATTAATACACTGCTGTGGCTTAAAAAGATAATGATAAAAAAACTCTTTCTACCATTTTTTTTATTACATGATCAAATTACAAAAAATCAATCACATATTGGCTTTATAGTACGTAAAGCCCGGCCCGTTCAAAATTTAAACCTCAATCTCGGATGAACATCTTTTAACTTCGTCTCTTCCATACCATCTGCGCCGAACTCGCCCATCTTTTTCTAACAAAAATTGATTTTTGAACGAACCTAATACCAGTACGAATTAATATATTTTTTCCTATTTTAATTTAATTTGTGATGCAGTATTTTGAATGGACCCCAAATTTAACCCTGTTCCAAATAAAATCGAATACGCTTTACCAAAAGTTAGAGGTTTTCAATGCTTGAAAATATTATTTCTGTAGGAGACTGTACAGGGTCTTTGATTATATTTACGTGGCTTCTGGGGCCTTTATTTTTGAAGACAGAAAAAAATGTTTCATATAAAAATTGTAGGATTTTTTCATATTATATATATATATATATATATATATATATATATATATATATATATATATATATATATATATATATATATATATATATATATATATATATATATATATTGATGACATTTTAATTATTAATAAATTGCAAAAAAGTTTCATATTAGTATCAAGAAAGCCATGGAAACAATAAAATTGTTATGTTGATGAATTTGATGAGGGTTTTCTCCGGACCAATTAGGTTAATTTTTGTGGTTTAGTAGAGTGCTAAAGTAAAGAAAGACTTGTCGGTGAAGAGAATTTTATTTAAAAACTTTGGATCCTGCTGCATAAATCTAGCTATTTCCAATGCATACTTAGGTCGGTCCTGCATGTTTTGTTCGAGAAGATTCTGAACGGACATAAATTTATAAGGATAAAATTTGTAAAATTTTAAAGTTAAATAAATTTTATAATCTGTTTTATTAAGTTCAGATGCCGCATCCAAGATTGATATTTCAGGATTTTCTAAAATTATTAAAAATATTTAGTGGTAGTCCAATAGAAAAAGAATAATAATTATCTTAAAAAAACGAGGATATCCAAAACTTTGTTCTCATTTCGTGCTGCAGTCCTTTTCTTCATTTTAAAGCTTTTTCGTTCAATAAGCTTTCTTACTATGTGTTCAATAGTATCTATAGATGGTACCCGTTGTTAAGGATATTTTAAGTAATATTTCCTTTGCACTGTTGTCACATTATTATTATTACCATAAAAAACGCATAATAGCGATTTTTTGTTCTGAATAGCCCATCGACAAAAAAGCAGTACAAACTACTTTTAATAGTTAAAACGATAAATTTCAACCTTTTACAATATCAATACGTCAAATTTACTAAAACAATTTTATTGTTTTCATAGCTTTCTTGATACAAATATGATATTTTTTTCAAATGTATTTATATTTTATTGTTAAGCTTAAATATCTCAAAAATGGCTCATCTAAAAAAACCATCAATGTATATATATTTGAAATCAGAAAAAAATATCTTTTATTGTAGTGCATAATATACAGGGTGTTCCATATAAAAAAGTTAAAGTTGCCTATATTTTTTCATTTTTTCTGTCTTCAAAAATAAAGGCCCCAGAAGCCAGGTAAATAACATCAAAGACCCTGTACACACAACACACAAGGTCTGTTCGTTATTGAGTTATATTTTACACTATTTTACACTTTTTGGACCCACCTAGTCCTAGAATACACCTTCCATAAGGGCGATTAATGTAAAAAAAAATAGTGTACACTTTTTCTTAATAACAAATAGGCCTAGTAAACTTTTAAAAATCAATTTCTTTTTAACAAAACGGTTAAAAAAATTAGTTTTTTTATATCTTTCTAATATTTTGATATTCATTGCATTTAGTAGACCGCAAAACGTTAAAAAAGTCGCTTCCTTCTTGACTTTTTTTTTTAAGGTATAACCAGATGCGACCTTTACAGAACGATAGCTTAGGTCTTTGGGTATCTGAAATGGCCAATGACGACATTTCCTAGATGGTCAGAGTTTTTTTATAGCGGAAAATGTCATAAATCTGTCATAATTAATGTTTCTTACTTCTTCACACATACCTCCACATATCTTCGTCACTACTTAAGATAATTAAGATTATCTTTTTTTGAATGATAGAGGAAATGTAAACGAAGGTGACTGTAACAATTAATTATTTAAAAGAGGCTTTGTTTTTTTGTAAACCCAAGACAAACTTGAACATTTACTTTTCTACATCACTTTTTAGAGTAATCGAGAAACTTTTTTGTTTCAAGAAATTTTGCCATACTATCTGCGTATAAAATGAAGCTAACATGGCAACAAAGTTTTTGAAAAAAACCGCAGTAGTGTAGCATTCATAGTTTTTGAAATATTGATAATTAAAATAACGAGCATACGTGCGTTCGGCAGGTTTTTTCCTCGACAGGCAGCCGCGCCGGCGGTCGGCCAGAATTTTTTGTGAATAAGATTTTAAGAGAAGGAAGAAAGTATAACACAATAAGAATTTCATTAGTCTTTGATACATATACAGCCCATTTATTGAAAAACCTGGAAAAACAAAGACGAGGTGATTTAAATACTGCAGAGTTCAAAGTAGCTGGTTCAAGAAAAATACCCAAATTTCGAGATTTTATTAAATCCTTCAGTAATAAACAGTAATTATTAATATTTCTCACAGACTATTTTATTAAAGAAGTGCCAAATTTACTAAATGACTATGAAACAGTAATTATAGGAGGTGGCTTCTTAAATCCTCAATTGTGTTTCGAAGTAAGCAAAATCGAAGGCACCAAAAGTGGGGAGAATTTAAGAAGCAGTCAAAAATAAGCTGACACTAGACTAATACTTCATGTGCTGGCGGAGCTAAAACTAGGAAACACAATTTTGGTAAAATCTGTTGATATCGATGTCCTGATTTTGCTTTTACATTTTTACTGTGTAACACCACACATGTCCCAAAGTAATGTATTTATACAGTTAGGACAGGGTAAAAATACACGTTTTTTGTTAATTAATGACGTTGTAGCAAATTTAACAAAGGATATCTGCAAAAAACTATTAACAACTCATTGCTTAACTGGCTGTGACACCACTAAAGCAATGTTTAAAATAGGGAAGAAAACGGCATTCAATATATTATCTAAATATATTGAGAACTTAAAAAAGTTAGAAAACGTTCCCTTTTTATCAGAAGAAGAAGCATTGGCAATAAGTGTGAAATATACGCTTTATTTATATAAAAATAAAAACCAAAACATTACATCCCTCAATCAAATGCGATGGTTCCTGACAAATGAATTAAATCGTCCAGCTTCTGAGCTGCCTCCCACCGATGACGTATTTAAAAAACCATTAAAAGGTAGGACAGCTGAAAGTATCTTTAATATAACACAAAAACTCATTTACCCGATACTATAAGAAGAACTTTGTCTATACGTTGTTCAGACAAGACTTGCAGCAACAATAAATGTACCTGTTTTTCTCGAGGTTTAAAATGCTGCAGTGAGTGCAAATACGTAAACTGCAGTAACAAAAACCAAGCTACAGAGACTTACAATTCGAACGTTAAGGATTTTTAAATTATTTATTAATAAATGTAGGTATCTAAGTTTCAAAGTTTTTTAATTGAATATTTATCTTTAATTTTTTTGTTCGCTCTACTCTAATTCTAAGTAATTAAGCTAATAAGCCACGTTCATTGAAAAAAATCTTAACGTTTTTGAGTTTCTGTAAAAACATTTCGTCTAAAAAATTGCTAAAAATATTTTAGTGAAAATTATAATCAGTCAAAAAAAAAGAAAATATTCTATTTATCTTTCAATTATTCAGTCAAGCATTAACATGATATATTCGCTATTTTGTACCAAAGCTCCCCCTTTCCTACACATAAATAAAATAATGAAATAATCCGGATCAGGCCGAGCGAGCGGGCGGTTTAGCGAGACGCGAAGCGATGGCGAACGGAAAATGGTTCAAATTTATTAGGTAACGATAACTTCAAAGTTATTTATCGTAAAATACTGCGGATTTTTTTAAAAACTTTGTTGCTATATTAGCTTCATTTCATACGTAGATAGTATGACAAAATTCCTTAAAAACAAAAAAGTTTCGATTGCTCTAAAAGTGATGTAAAAAGTAAAATGTTTAAGTTTGTCTTGGGTTTACAAAAAAACAAAGCCTCTTTTAAATAATTAATTGTTACAGTCATCTTCGTATACATTTTATCCATCATTCAAAAAAATCTAAACTATCTTAAATACTGACGGAGATATCGCGAGGTATGTGTGAAAAAGTAAGAAACAATAATTATGATAGATTTATGACATTTTCCGTAATAAAAAAAAAATTGACCTACTAGAAAATGTCGTCATTGGCCATGTTAGATTGCCATGGACCTAAGCTATAAATCTGTAAAGGTCTCATCTGGTTATACCTCAAAAAAGTCACATTTTTACGGCTTTTGCGGTCCATAATTAGTATTTTAAAAATATCGTAGGAACCGTTTTTGAGATATTCCGAAATAAATACATGGCTTTCATACATGACATATTGACAATATTAATCATGCACAATTTGATTGTAAATATCTCGTTTCAAACACGATAAAAAAAGTTTGTTATTTTTTTCAATTGGATTAAAGACAATTTAATTAACACTATATTTCATTATTATTTAATTCTTAAGAAAATCCGTTTTACGAGTGAACTACCTTAACGGCATGTCTGATTTTAAACATATTTTTGACAAAATGGTGAATGCATGGAAAACAACCAATACTAATATTCAAAATATTTTTATTGATAAATTTTAAATAGTTTACCGATAGAGCTGAAGTTAACTTGGCCACTAACCCACATAAGACATTAGAAAGTTTTTAAGTCAATAGGGCCTGAAAAACACTTTAAGTTCAGTTAGACGATTATTGAGAACTAATTTTATTATTGTTAAATACAGTTATTACCCAAATTAGGCTAACTTTTGTAAGAAGAAAAAAATGAAAAAGGGGTATCAAATCAGCCCATACCAAGGCCAACGAATCGTTTTAATGCCCTGCTGCCAGCCAGCTTGCCCCTCGCGCGAATACATCGTTATAACTTTGATTCTCTATTTGAATGTATGGTTGAAGATGCTATTTTGGCCGATACTGCCCGCAGCCGAACCCTCGGTCGGATACTCGTGTAAACGCTAAGATAGATACATCTAAGAATAAGGGCAACATCTCAGGTACAAACAAAAATATTGAAACTTAAAATAAAGGTACTACCTCACACTGCATTAAGCACTGCGGATCAAAATATGTCTTATTTCTTTTTCCCCTTCCAATGCAATTGGAACATGCACCTGGATTTAGAAATGCGAGTAAATAATAAAGAAAACAAAAAACGTCCTTAAATTAATTAAAAATAATTTACTTATTTTAAAAAATCAATGTCTCTTCCTAGAAATAATTTTTTTGGACGAATGTCTTGTGCGAGTATAAAAATAAGCAAGTAATCCACGGAAATTTATTATTTTATATTAACAAATATCTGGTGGGATTAAAATAATAATAAATAGAATTTAAGTTACTGAAAATAAATTATTTTTTTAGATATTTTTACTTTTGCAGATAGTTGGTTAGTTTTAAATTTCCTGTATAATACAAAAAGAAGAGATACTAAATTAACCTTTTTTTTTTCTTTAAAATAATTTATTTTTCAATAATACATATTTTTAAAGTTACATAAATAACCTAAAAGCCTAGAAGACAAACTAATGGGATCAGGAATAAAAATTAAAAGTCTAGTAAAATTAAGAATATAAGGAAATTAGCTTATTTCCTAATAAAATATTTTTATTAGATGTTCCATGCTGCCATGTAGATGTAGAATAAGGAGCATTTTAACCATTAATTTTAATTGTAAGAAATAAATTGGTAACGTAGGTCAAAAAACCAAAATTTTATATTTAAATATTGCAATTTATGGAACAATAACCTTTTAAGAGTTTTACATAAAATCTATTCTGATTTTTAATCATCAGTCATGTCAAAGAGAATGTTTATTTAGTGGTACCACCAAGGAAGTTTAAAGGTGTATGGAAGCCCAATACTGTAGAACAAAATTGTCCAGGCGTGCAGGGCAGCGGGAATAGGGGGATTGGCCCCGCAGAGTTTGCCCAATGAATAGTAGGTCAGAGCCGGACTTCCATAATTCTTTGTTACTATCTATAAAGTTGACATCATCAAATGTCAAATTCAAGCATTTTTTATTTTTTGCACAAAACTGTTGGTTATTAAACGATACTACCATAGAATATTAAAAATTATTGTGTAATATTGGATTTTATATCATCTGATATAATATGGAAAGAATAGATGGCGCCACTTTACAATGAATTTGAATGGTCGATATTTTTGTGAGTTTTGTAGACGATTTTTTTAAAAAAAATTAAACATTGTATGATAGTTTCATGTACTTATCACCAATTTTGTGATAAAAGAAGGGCAAGATAGTGTAAATGAGTTTAATCTAATCCTAAGATTCTGGTTGTACATTAAAAAGTGAAAATTTTTATAACTGCTTTTTAGGCATATACTTTTCACTAATAACAAACATTCATGAGACAGAATAACAGTGGTTAAAAATGTTTAGTAACCTTTGGTACCTAGGTATCCATTGTAACAATATCCGTTAAATATTATGTGTCTACAGTATGTCGAGCTTAAAAAGTTGATAATGTAAGTTTAAGAAACCAAAAATCTAATTTCTTTTTAAACAAATACAGAAAAAGCAAAAAGGAACTTAAACATAAAATTGTACTTTCTTTCATTCAATTAGAGGGACCTGTATATATTAAAATTTGCCTGGTCTTCCCAGTAATTAATAATTTTGATGCTTTAAAAGAATGTACTAAATTATTAAATGGAATAAAAGTACCTAAATGTAAACCTTTTTTTTTAATAATCCACAGAAATACACAAACATTGTGGAAATCATCTAAAA